>JAXCGZ010003798.1:180000-195000 GCA_037179515.1 Halocaridina rubra | reverse complement strand
CATGTTGGCTCACTGACAAAAAGTTGAAGGAATCCAAGTGAAGAGAGATGAGTTTTTCTTAGTAGTTACTCCATAGCTTTGCAAACTATGTTGGTCAAGGAAACAGGCCTATTGTTTAGAGCTGTATCCCTCCTTCCCTTTTTGAAGATAGGTACCAGCATCTTAGAATTTCCCCAGATACCTGCAACTTTTCAAATATGATGCATAGCACCACTGATATTGGCTTAGCACAGTTCTTATGTATGTAAGGCTGGGTTAGCTTAGGTTTGGTTTAGTTAGATTATGTTATGTTTAAAACCTATTCTTTGACCTTCAATATTCTTCTGACAAAGGTGTGGGAAAAGTTTGGGTTTTTGTTTAGCCTTCCTGGTCATATCCTTTTCATGATCTCTCTCTGCCTCTCTTCGTTTATTTAGGTAATCATTTCTTGCTCATCTGTAAGCCTGCCAGGCATTTATATTTTTCTTCTCATATACCTATTCAAACATTTGTCTTTCAACTACTTAGCTCTCTTACACTCATTATTGAACCATTTCTCACTGGCATGAATATTTCCTATCTTAGTAGATGGTAGGCAACAAGTAACTATCTTCCCATATTCCTCACAAAAGATTTTGCACATCTCTAGTAGAGATTTGTTGTTAATAAGGTTATCCAGTCCCTAACAGCAAAAAGTTCATTAATTTTCTTGAAATTTCCTTTCGGATTGTTTATCCTCGTGTCCTAATCAGTTCCCCTGCATTTATGCAGAACATCTGCGATGATATATTCCATCAACAACACACAGTGATCACTCTTGCCAATTGGTGGTTCATATTCAATTTTTTCAATATCCAACACATTATCTGTGAATACTAGATCAAGCAGTAATGGCTCATTCACACCCATGGCTCTCGTTGATTTTCTCGTAGAAAATTTCTTTGTACACAATCTAGGATAATTACCCCGAATGAATTCTCCACACTGTGCACATAAAGATTATTTCAGTCTATCTCTAAAACTCTCCCATGCGACCTTAGCAATTGAGTTTATAACTTTGATAGTACGTTTATATACGACAGCTATTATAATTCTCTTTGAATCAGTATTTATGCGAGCAACAAGATATGTAGCGAACTCACTTTCTATAGCAGTTTATATATTCAACCTGGAACTTTTCAATTATGAGCAGTGCTATCCCTCCACCAGTCTCTCAGATATTTCAATCCTTAATATTCTGAAGTCCTTAGGAAAAACTGTGACACTGCTTACTTCTTCACTTAACTTAGATTCTGCAACCATTATTATATTTGCCTAACTGCCGTGAATCCTATCCTTTACTTCTACTGCCTTACCTGCTACCTCATCAGCAGTTGTGTACAGCAGTCTTAATGAAGCTGCATCCCATGATCTAGCATTATCTTCTCTATCACCCTTTTGGCTGGGGAAAATATGCAACAGAATTTTTTTCTTATCTTCTACAGTTCTTAAATCATTTGACATTTTAGCTTCTTGCAACAAGCTTTTGAACCTTTTCATCTTTCCTCTTTGTTTTATACGGTCTAATGAACACTGTTCTGAATTATGATGTCTCAGGTTTTTTGCCATCATCATTAATTCTCTACTTGTGTCCCCTCTCTCAGAGGTTGTTTTCATTATTCTTACCTTTCCATCCTTAGAATATTTGCCAATTCGGTGAAGCCCTACAATATTCTCTGGAATACATGCTACTCCAAGCTTCCTTATTAGGTCTGAGTCCCTGGCTTTATTATGTTCAAGTCTCCCTGGCCATGCTGACTCCTGGGATTCACATACAACTGAGATTATCACTGGCTTCTATTCATTAGGTGTCTGTTTGATCATTTGATTAGCCCTTTTAATTGCAACATATTTCATTTTTTTCTATATTTTTTTTTGTAGTCAACAGTATTTACATTATCCAGTACCACCTGTTTCACTGCCTCTTTTACTGCCACATTTTTCCTCACTTCATCTTCAATAGACCTTGTAATGTTATCATGTTCTTCATTCAGCTCCTTAAATTCTCTTGTAACTTGCTCGATGTTTTCATTTAACTGAACATTCCAAGTTGAAATATCATCTCTCTAAGAAGAGAGCAGTGATTTAAAATTTAATTCATTTAGGTTGTCACTCAACTGCTTGTTGTTATCTTCCCCTTCAGGCTTTTTTATTTCATTTTTCAAGTTCTCTTCTCTCTTTCTCTTGTGCCTTGTTACTCTCTTTTAATTTTCTTAAAAGCTCTCTTAGTGTTTCATTTTCTAATAACTTACTCTAAAAGTCTTCTTTCATTTCTCTATCCATATGCTGAATTTTATCATCCTGGTTTATTTGAAGGTCAGAAGGTCCCTGACTTTTTATTTCAGATTCCTAAGAACTACTCCCCCTCCCACAACCTCTGGGAATCCTCTACCACCCCTCCCATAGCCATTGGACCGAAGGTTAGAGAGAGAGACAATTTCATCTTGGAGTTTGAGTCTCACAGAGTAAAAAAAAAATGTGCGTGTGTGTGTGTGTGATTACGTAATTGTGCTTACGGGAAAGTGCCCAAAGCTCGTATCTTCCCGTCTCCTGATCGGTTCCATTTTGTACTTAGTAATACTTATCATACCTGTCCTTAAAACTATGGATTGAGATAGCATTAACTACCTCCTCGCTTAGCGAATTCCAATTATCATCTACTCTTACACTAAAAAAGTACTTCCTTACATCCTGCAAAGAAGTTTTCTTACGAAGCTTTAAACTATGATCTCTAGTTCTAGTGTTAGCTACATCAAAATATCGATCCCTATCCACTATATTATAACCATGAAGGGATTTAAAGACTGTCACCATAGCCCCCCCCCTCAATCTTCTAGCTTCGAGTGATGGTAGGTCTAAAATTCCCTCAGCCTCTCATCATAACTGAGATTACGCATTTCTGGCACCAGTTTTGTGGGATGTCTTTGAACATTTTCAAGCTTAGCTACATGTTTTTTTAAGTGCGGATTCTAAAAGGGGGCTACATATTCAAGTTTGGGCCTCACATAGGTTACATAAATATTTCTGAACATTTCCTTGTCCATGTGCCTGAAGGTTACCCTTACATTTCATAAGAGAGCATATTCAGCCCTTACTATGCCATTTATATGTATTTCTGGAGATAACTCTGCCAGTATGTTTACTCCTAGATCTCTCTCATGCTCTGTCTCTTGAAGTTGTACTCCAGCCACCGAGTAGTCAAGCTTGGCCCTTCTTGCACTTGTACCCATTCTTATTACCTTACATTTTGAAGTATTGAATTTCATTAGCCACTTTTCTGACCACTCAAGCAGACTATTTAGATCTTCCTGAAGTTCTCTAACATTGTTCTTGTTTTTTACTTTCTTCACAATCTTTGCATGATCTGCAAACATATTCATGAATGAATTTACAGATTCTGGTAGGTCATTTACATATACAAGGAACAAAAGTGGCCCTAAAACCGAACCCTGTGGAATACCACCACTAACTCTTCTCCATTCAGGCACTGAGTGTCTTACTCTAACCCTCTGTTCCCTTCCTTCTAAGCAAGTTTTTATCCATTCCAAGATATATCTACCTATTCTAGCCATTGCTTGCAGCTTCTTAATAAGTCTCCCGAGTGGGACAGTGTCAAGTGCTTTCTGGAAGTCTAGGAATATGCAATCTGCCCAGCCCTCTCTTTCCTTCATGATTCGGCTTACCTCTTCATAAAATTCTAATATGTTTGTTACTGTTGATCTACCTTCTCTGAAGCCATGTTGTCTCACTGACAAAAAGCTTAAGGATTTCAAGTGAAGAGAGATATGTTTCCTTAGTAGTTTCTCCATAACTTTGCAAACTATGCTGGTCAAGGAAACTGGTCTATAGTTTAGAGCTGTATCCCTCCATCCCATTTTGAAGATAGGTATCATGTTTGCTTGTTTCCAGCATCTTAGAATCTCCCCTGACTCCAGCGACTTTTTAAATATGATACTTAGTGCTACTGATGCTGAGTTTGTGCATTTTTTTAGTACATGGGGGGATATATCATCAGGACCTGTAGCTTTATGGACATCTAACTCCATCAGGGCTTTGCATACCTCTGTGGCTGAAAGGTTGATGTTCTCTAATACTAGCCCGTGAGCTTCTATCTCTGCAATCTGAGGAGGTGGGGTATTTTCTACTGTAAATACTGACTGAAACTCCTTGTTCAATTCTTTGCAGATCCCTTCATACATCTCAATGATGCTTCCATCCGCTCTTTTAAGCCTTAAAACCTGTTCTTTTACCTTGAGGTTTCCTCATATAAAGCTGTGGAAAAGCTTGGGATTTTCTTTAGCCTTCCTGGTGATGAACCTTTCATAGTCTCTCTCTGCCTCTCTTCTTTTACTTAGGTAATAATTTCTTGCTCTTTTGTAGGTTTGCCAGGCATTTATGTTTTTCCTCCTCCTATACCTTTTCCAGCATTTGTCTCTCCACTCCTTAGCTCTATTACACTCATTATCAAACCATTTCTCTGGCATGAATTACACCTACTTTGGTGACAGGCATGCAGCAATCTACTATCGTCCCATATTTCTTACAAAAGATGTCGTACATTTCTTGTACAGATTTGTTGTAAAATAAGGTTCTCTAGTCAATAACTGCAAAAAGCTCAATCATTTTGATGTAATCTCCTTTCGGATAGTTCCTCCTTATGTCCTCAGTGTCTCTACTTTCAGTCAGAATATCTTCAATGATATACTCCATCAACAATACACAGTGGTCACTCTTTCCAATTGGTGGGTCATACTCAATTTTTTCAATATCCAACACGTTATGTGTGAATACTAGATCAAGTAGTGATGGCTCATCCCCACTCCTGGCCCTCGTTGGTTTCATTACATGCTGGTGTAGGAAATTCCCTTGTACGCAATCTAGGAATCGTGCCCCAAATGAGTCCTCACCACTGCGAAGGTCAAGATATTTCCAATCTATCTCTTTATGATAAATATCTCCCATAATCAAAATCCTACATTCCCTCTCCCGTGCCATGTTAACAACTGAGATAATGACTTCATTAGTACCTATGTGACTTTCCTCATAAACTTCTATCCTATGTTGGTTCCTTGGTGGGTTATATACAACAGTTATTATAATGCTCTCTGACCCAGAGTTTATGCGAGCAACAAGAAATTCCTTGAACTCACTTTCTATAGCCAAGTTTATGTCTTCAACCTGAATCCTTTCGCTTATGAGTGTGTGTGTGTGTATGTGTGCTTGTGTGTAATCACCTAATTCTGCTTGTGTGAAAGAGCCCAATATTCGTAACACCCAGTCTCCTGTTCGCTTTTATTTTTATACTCAATGATACTTACCATGTTTGTTCTTTAGCTGTGGCAACAGTTGGAGTGTGTGTGTTATTAAATAATTAATTGTGGTTATATAATTGTGTTTTAGGGAAGGAACCCAAAGCTCGCATCTTCCCGTCTCCTAATCGGTTCCATTTTGTACTTAATGATGCTTATCATACTTGTCCTTAAATCTATGGATTGAGTTAGCATTATCTACCTCCTCGATTAGCGAAATCCAATTATCAACTAATCTTACACTAAAAAGAAGTTTTCTTACAAAGCTTCAAACTGTGACCTCTAGTTCTAGTGCCAGTCATATTAATATATCGATCCCTATCCATTCTATCATGATCATGAAGGAATTTAAAGACTGTCACCATATCCCTCCTCAATCTTCTAGCTTCGAGTGATGGTAATTTCAGCGTCTCATTATAACTGGCACCAGCTATCGTGGCTTGTCTTTGAACCTTTTCCAGCTTAATTACGTACTTTTTCAAGTGCGGATTCCAAAAGGGGGCTACATATTCAAGTTTGGGCCTCACATAGGTTACATAAATATTTCTGAACATTTCCTTGTCCATGTGCCTGAAGGCTACCCGTAAATTTTATAAGGAAGCATATGCTACCCTTATTATGCCATTTAAATGCATTTCTGGAGACAAATCTGCCAGTATGTTTACTCCTAGATCTCTCTCATGCTGTGTCTCTTGAAGTTGTACTCCAGCCACCGAGTAGTCAAGCATGGGCCTTCTTGCACATGTACCCATTCTCATTACCTTACATTTTGAAGTATTGAATTTCATTAGCCACTTTTCTGACCACTCATGCAGTCTATTTAGATCTTCCTGAAGTTCTCTGCCATTGTTCTCATTTCTTGCATTCTTCACAATCTCTGCATCATCTACAAACATATTCATGAATGAATTTACAGACTCTGGTAGGTCATTTACATATACAAGGAACAAAAGTGACCGTAAAACTGAACCCTGTGGAACTCCACTACTAACTCTTTTCTATTCAGACCCTGAGCGTGTTACTATAACCCTCTGTTCCCTTCCTTCTATGTAAGATTTCTTGTAAATTTAATATACCTGAGATGACATCCTTACAAGTTTCTCCTGGCTTTGTCCAACTAGGTGAAGGACATTTTCCTTGAAATTCACAGTTTTCCGTGGCTTCGCACCAACCACACCTGAAATCTCTCGGGAGTTCTTGGCAAGCTTTACAGTTTTCAGCCAGTAGATGACACTCATAAATGGTTACTGTTAAAAAAATTAAAGGAATTAATTAATTAATTACGACTGAAATATGCATAAAAATAATGTAAGCATTATATTATATATACTATATATATCGAATTAATTAATTACGACTGAAATATGCATAAAAATAATGTAAGCATTATATATATATATATATATATATATATATATATATATATATATATATATATATATATATATATATATATATATATATATATATATATATATATATATATATATATATATATATATATATATATATATATATATATATATATATATATATATATATATATATATATATATATATATATAAAGCCTGGCGCAGAGAAAAAATGGATCACTTACCATGAATCTTGTTTGGATTGTCTATAAGTTTCGATTCTCCCCATACTATATTCAATGGAACGTACACTTTTGGGGACGTGGAATTATAAGAAAAAGTGTACAAATCACACTGAATGTTATCATACCAATGCTGAGCTCTGACGGAGGAGATTTCACCTTCAACTGTGAATTGACACTTGAAGTCTGCTGAAGAAAATGCTGCTTCCTGGAAGTTTAGTAATTTGTTATTTATTAAAGGAAAATTTTTCACCTGTAAACAATGTATATGACAATATTATTATAATTTTTTCCTTTTCTTATATATTTCCAGTTCGGTCGGCCAAATATAAAGTTCTATATTCCTTATAACTCAGCTTTGGGGGGAGATATTTATTTGAATATTTTAACTGTGAGATGAAAACAAAACCATCAATATAAAAATACCGCCAATATGATTTCTCCTGGAAAAAAAAAAACGCAATGAGAAAAACTCGGTACCACTTTAAAGCTGGTTTCCTTCTATGTGTTGTATTACATTTACTTTCAATACTCATGAGTAACAATTCTCCCCCCCCCCCTTTATCTTTTGCGTTACCATTTATTTGCATGAAGCACATGTCAGTTCAGTAACTGGTCAGGAAGTATGGAATCTTTCTTACATCCACCCCACTTGTTTTTCGTAATACTCTTGATGGGATGCATGTAGAGAGACAGAAAAAAAAATCTCGTTGAGGTAGAAAAAAAATTATTTTTATGAGTCTCCGTGCAATCTGACAACACCCACCCTCCATCCCCCAATTAACATTTTGGAAGCTTATTCTCACGAAATATAATACCGTCTTATTGACTCGATAACATCACCTGTGGAGCAAGGTAATCATGAATGTGAGTATGAGGCTGGAAATGCGCGTTCCATCTCTATCTTTGAGGAGACGATAGTCCAGATTGGCAACAAATCCCCCACTGAGAAAAAGGCACTCTTCTTCCTCCTTCTAGGCGCTATTATTTACCCTTATTGATTCAAAAAGGCACTCTTCCTCCCTCTAGGCGCTATTATTGACCCTTATTGATTTCATCTCCCCTGTAATAATGTCTTGTCTGGTACATATAGCTTTAGGCCTATCATAATTAATTTTATTGTCATTACTTATATTCTCATTTATATTATATATCCATAATTTTCTCTTTTCTTTACATATATTACATGACTACTTCATCATAAAGACATGACCCTATGAAATTGAAATCTAAATAGTCAAAAGGTGCAAATTTTTCTTTGTGTATTCATCTGTTAATTGCTAACAGTAAGACTGTGCGATTCAATTTTCTTACAGGAAAAGACAAACATACATGTAAATTAATGACAAAAGAAAAAACAATGTTTAAATCAAAATTTCTCAGGTGGTATTGGAAACAGACTTCATCAAAGTTATGCATATTTTACTTACATTCCAAACATTATTACTTGAAACATCGATGGACATTTCTTCACCATTGTGAACAAGTATCATGGTGGGATCTTTTGTTATATGAGGACAGGATTCTTGTCCTGCTCGATTTCTTTCATACCATTCCTGCAACAGATCATATCCAATATACATGTGTCAACATATGAAGGATTTAGACACATATGTGTCAAAGAAAATTATAAACAATAACAAATGGTGATTAAATTTATATGAAAGAAAGAAAACAGATACGAATTATTTTCAGAGAGAAAGAGTATAGCATATTCACGTAAAATGGCATAATAAAAATGACCGAAACATAAGTCTGAGGAATGTTTATTACATATGACGGTAAAGTGAAAGACATAGTGATGCAAAGAGTAAAGAGGGAACTTTGGAGACAGAAAGCGATTCCCAATTTAAGGGTTGTTGGCCATGGCATCAGCCGCCAGTTGAAAGACTACGACTGAAGGTATTAGGATGCAACTAGGACTGGTCCAGACATTTTCAGGTTGAGTCTTCCTTCAAGACGGTTCTTTCCTCATGCCTACATCTACACTGAATATTCTGGCGTATTCATTACACATCTCTTGCTATTCCATCACATTTGACAAGTCACAACACTCCCCACATCTGTCTCTCTTTATTTCTTTTTTTTTCCTCACATTTGTTATTATTTATGGAAAGTCCACAGCTATTGGCCCCCAGTACCCGGCATAGAGGGGTGCGAAGAATCTCCGGGGTTCGTGTTGACTCCACTACTGGCTTGAGGGCAGAGACGCCTGGTGGTAATAATGGTTCTGCCCTTAGCTTTGCACCACCCTATAGATCTGCTTCTTTCACTCTTCACTATTCTAACGTTTGTGGGCTGAAATCTAATCTTTCGTCTGTGGAACAGCACTGGGGCATTTTCCTCCCTAACCTCCTCCTCCTATCTGAAACCCAGCTGTCTATACGTGCTTCCACTGACCCATTTCAAATCTCTCACTATAATCAGTATACTCATTTTCATTCCAAAGTTGGGGTTTGTGCACACTGCAACACTAAAACTCCTACTGAGAGGCTCATGGACCTTGAATCTCCTAACTTTGATGTTCTCTGGCTAAAAGTCTATCTCTCCACTACAACTATCTTCCTTTGCTTCTGCTACTGTTCTCAAAACTCCACCGAGGTTGTGTCTTTCTTTGAATATCTGTCCTCATACCATGGGTCCTTGCTATCTTCTCACCCACTTGCTGAAGTTCTCTACATTGGAGACTTCATTGTACACCACAGTGAGTGGCTTCATTCTTTTCACACTGATGTGGGAGGAAGTGAAGCACTTGCTTTCTCTATTACTCTCGATCCGGAGCAAATTATCAAACATCCTACTAGCGTTCCTGGTCGTCACGTACATGCTGCAAACACTCTTGACCTATTTTTTGCTTCTAATCCTTCAAACTACTCTTATTCAGTGCTTTCCCCTCTTGGTAGATCTGACCACTCTATGATCCCAGTCTCTTCCATTTTCGCTCCCCCACCATTTCCCATGGGATGACTACTGCATTTGGTCCCGCAACCCTGATCAGGTAGCTCTAAAAGTTGCCGAGATCATGACCGCGGGAATGGAGGCATACATCCCCTCTTCTACAAAAACTTTCTCTCCCCCTGAACTTTTGACCGTGGCTGCTCCATGGCTATCCAGGCCAGGAATCGGGCTCACAGATCTTACCAAGCCTCTCCTTTTGATTTAACTCGCTCTGCTTTTATTATATCTAGGAATCACTGTACTGCTCAGATTCGAAGGTCTAAGGCGTCCTTTATAAGAAAGAAAGTTGATGACCTTTACTCCTCTCCCACTGACAAATGCTTCTGGTCCTTAGCCAAAAACCTCTCCAAAAACTTCGTTAACTCAAGCTTTCCCCCTCTCATATCGTTCTGATGGTTCTAATGCTTGCTCTCCCACTGACAAAGCCACTCTCTTTGGATCTCATTTTTCTGCCAACTCTTCTATAAACGATTCCAGCGGACCTGTTCCTCAGTCTTTACCCCTCTCTAACCCTCTGCCCTCCCTTATCCTTTCTTCACGCAAAGTTCATAAGGTTCTTCGCTCGCTAAAGACGAACAAGGCATCTGATCCCGATGGTATCCCTGCAAAGTTCCTTAAGGAGTTTACAGATGAGCTGGTTCCCGTGTTTTGCCGTTTTTTTTTCTCCTCATTCTCTTAACCAGTATCTATCCTTCATCTTGGAAGCATGCTCTAGTTCAATCTGTTCCTAAGAAGGGTGACCGCTCTATTACTTCTAACTACTGACCTATTGCCCTAACCTGCTCTATTGCTAAAGTTTTCAAAACTTTCGCTCAACTCTCACTTCTTGAAACGCCTTGAATCTATCTTACTTATCTCTAATCACCAGTACGGCCTCCGCAAGGCATGATCCACTGGTGATCTCTTATCCTATCTTTACTCATGTATGGTTATCTTCTCTGAGGAGCTATGGGGAATCCTTTGTCATCGCCCTTGATATCTCTAAGGCTTTTGACAAAGTCTGGCACAAGACTGTTGGCCAAACTTCCTGCCTGTGGCTTTACCCCTTCTTTCTGTTCTCTGATATCCAGTTTTCTTATTGACCGTTTTATATCTGTAGTTGTCGATGGTGCGACAAACAGCCCTTTCTCTGTTACCAGTGGTGTTCCACAGGGCTCTTTTCTTTCACCTAATCTGTTCCTTCTCTTCATCATTGATCTTCTACAATCCCCATCTTCCTCTCTTCTTCATTCCTCTATTGATGATTCTACCCTTCACTTTTCCTCTACCTTTTCTTCACAACCTTCATCTGTTACTCGTAATTAATCTCGTATCACTCTTTCTTCTACTCTTAACTCCGATTTGCACAGAGTATCTGAGTGGGGCCCTCAATATTTAGTTAAATTCAATGCCTCCAACACACAGTTTCTGGTTATCTCTTTATCTTCTTCTCCCCCTGATAACCCTTTTGTCTTCGAAACTAATTAAATTTACTTTCTTAACTCTATCAACATATTAGGAATCCATATAGCCTCTAACTTGTCTTCGAGGAATCACATAGTCCAAATTTCTAAATCTTCATCCAAAATATTGGGGGTTTTGTTTCGTTTTCATAATTACTTTTCCTCTTTGCAGTTACTTAAAATTTACAAAGGTCTTATCCGTCCCTGCTTAGAATACTGCTCACACATCTGGGGTGCTTCTTCCTTTACCTATCTTCTTGATAGGGTTGAATCTAAGGCAGACAGACTCATTAATGATCCTTTTCTTACTTCTAACCTGGATTCTCTCTCTCTTCGCCGTAAGGTATCTTCCCTTTTGCTCTTCTCTCGCTACTACTTCCATCGCTGCTCTGATGAGTTGGCGAGTTGCATCCCTTCCCCACTGCCGAGGCCGCGTAACACTCACCAAGCGGCCTCATCTCAAAGGTACAGTGTGGAGATTTGTAGCTTGCGGATTGGTCGATTGGTCGGTGCAGTGACTGATTCTTCCCATCTACCCCCAGACTCTGGAATTCTCTTCCTCCTTCTGTCTTTCCTAATTCTTATGACCTTTCATCCTTCAAAAAGCAGATCTATCGTCATCTCAGGGCCTAATCCTCAATATCTCTGGGTTCTCTGTACTTTGACTGCTTTTTTCTGTCTGTCGTTTTCCTTTGTGTGACATTACCTCATCTCTGCCTTGTCCTTAACCTTTTTCTTTTCCTCCGTCTTGGTATTTTCTCCTGTCCGGGCCTTTATTGATGAGGGCAGCTTCTGCCTGTCCCGGTGCCACACTCATAAAAAAAAAATTGCGCTTTAGTGGCCCGAACTCTCCAACCATTATGTCATCAATAACCAAATACATATTAGAAAACAGTCTTTCCATCTACAAAAGTACTTAAAGTATGGCTGGAAATACATTTCCATAAACTTGTTGGATCTAATTATATATTCACATATGCATCTGAAAATATGTGTTGCACCATTATCTGCATCTCTGCTTCATATTATGAATGCCAAAATATTAGAAACAAGTGAGCGTTTGCGAAAAAAAAAAAAAAAAAAAAAAAAAAAAAAAAAAAACAGCAGTCAAATCTAGGGCACTTCCACTGACTAGCATAGTTTACATATTTATGGAGAAATTACTGATTAAGCACGATATCTGTTCACATTGAATCTCTTAGATTTTTGTCAGTGAGACAATATGACTTCAGAGAACACAAGTCTACACTAATACCCATGCTGCAATTTCATAATGAAGTAACCTTTATCTTACAGGACATAGAAGCCTGGGCAGGCAGATTGGATATTTTTAGATATGCAGTAGGTGTTTCACGCAGTCCCACATGGGATACCCGTTAAGTAGTGGAATGAATAGGTGGATATATCTTGAAGTAGATGAAAACTTATTTGAAAGAAAATGAACCGAGTCAGCGGAAGGCTTGCAGTTGTTAACTGGAGGATGCCTAGCAGTGGAGTTCAGCAAGGATCAGTTTTAGTGACGCATTTTTTCCTTATATATGTCTCAAGGATCATCCTGACTTAGAACATGCATTTTTAAATATGTTCCCAGACGATGAAAAGATTATTGACAATGTAAGATGAGAACATCATCGAGCATCTTCGAGGAAAATTAAAAAGTTTGCAAGAGTGGTATAATAAGTGGTTAGTGAGATTGAAACTTCAAAATGTAAAGTAATGAGAGTTGAATAGAATGAAAGATGAACATGTCAGGTACCGAATAAAAGGGAAAAAAATCGAGAAGCTGAGAATAAAAGAAATCTAATGGTCAGTGTATTGGCAGATATGTCACTGGGAATGTATTTTTGTTTCATGAGTGTGACACCGGGACAGGCAATGAAACAGAAGGGTTACTTCAGACTTATGAACAAAGAAACATTCATATATATTTACATGACTTATGAGAGTCTAAGCTTGAATATTCAAAATGTTTGTGCATATAGAAAAAAAAATAAAATTAAAAGTAAGTGAAACCAATACACTTTGTAGATGGTTAATCTATGTGAGGCAGTATCAGACATTATGTACATAATATTGGAAAAATTATATATATATATATATATATATATATATATATATATATATATATATATATATATATATATGTATATATATATATATTACCCCTTGTAAGGGGGTGGTCGAATCAATCACACACATTCACCAAAAGCTTCTTTACCTCTATCACTCCTATTCGCTCCTCGGGGATAATTAAGTTAAAAAATTCCCCATTCACACTGCTTGGGTCATCCACAACGTAAGTGGGATAGGTCCTTTTGGCATGAGATCCAACAGGCGAGGCTGCCTTAGCTCTACCTACGACTGTCAGGCCTCACAGCAGAAGATCTTTACACATTTACCTTGTGGTTGAGCCAAGCAATGAAATGGGAGGATATTGTAGCTAAGAGGAGCGATTAAGGTATTATATCTTTTGGTGATTATAAATACATTTTGCAATTCACTATCAAAATGGCGAAACCTTACTTTTTGACCATAGATGACGATATCATTTTCACAGAGCTCTTCAACTTCATGTACACACACTGAGTTTTCCATACACCATCTACAGGGGAAGGATGTACCCACGCATTCAGTGCAACTGTCGTAAATACCGCAATCTAAGCCAAACAGATCAGTTGCCTCCACATCGTCCAAGCCATCACCATCTTCAACTGAGATAAAGTTAACAGATTATGATGACGAAGATGAAGAGTTATAATTAGAAATCTATTCTCGGAGAGTTCCTGGTAAAGAACGGATTTAGTTATCTTCAAAGCTCATTTTCAAGAAATACTAAGGCATGGCATAATGGAAAGTATGTATATATATATATATATATATATATATATATATATATATATATATATATATATATATATATATATATATATATATATATATATATATATATATATATATATATATATATATATATATATATATATATATATATATATATATATATATATATATATATATATATATATATATATATATATATATATATATATATATATATATATATATATATATATATATATATATATATATATATATATATATATATATATATATATATATATATATATATATATATATATATATATATATATGTATATATATATATATATATATATATATATATATATATATATATATATATATATATATATATATGTATATATATATATATATATATATATATATATATATATATATATATATATATATATGTATGTATATATATATATATATATATATATATATATATATATATATATATATATATATATATATATATATGAATCATTTTTTTTACCCCGACCGGGACTCGAACCTAGGACTTATGATTACTAAGTCAAGGCGCTACCACTATACCACAGAAGGTTAAAAGGAACCCAACCTTATAGCTTATATCTGCTATACTTAGGAATGAACGCATTCTAACTGAATGCCACCATGTTCATATTACAGATTCCCCAACCTCACTCGTGGCTTCATTTTAGCATTTAATTCAAATCCCAATCTCATTCGGGCCATGAAATTATCAAATAAGCACATTACATATGTGAAAACATGAATCATTTTTTACCCCGACCGGGACTCGAACCTAGGACT
This sequence comes from Halocaridina rubra, assembly GCA_037179515.1. Taxonomy (NCBI): domain Eukaryota; kingdom Metazoa; phylum Arthropoda; class Malacostraca; order Decapoda; family Atyidae; genus Halocaridina; species Halocaridina rubra. The sequence goes on along the minus strand of JAXCGZ010003798.1, from coordinate 180,021 downwards.
TATGATTACTAAGTCAAGGCG
>JAXCGZ010003798.1:160000-172500 GCA_037179515.1 Halocaridina rubra | reverse complement strand
GGAGAAAGATGGGCTTTTATGGACTTAGAGAAAGCGCATGACAGGGTAGATAGAGAGGGGTTGTGGAGTGTGTTGCGACTGTATGATATAAGTGGAAGTTTGTTTAATGTGGTGAATTGTTTTTACATTAATAGTAAAGCTTGTGTGAGAGTTGGGAATGATATGAGTTATTGGTTTAAGATGAATGTAGGGTTACCTCAAGGTTGTGTTATGTCGCCATTGTTGTTTAGTGTGTAAATGGATGGAGTGGTAAGGGAAGTAAATGAAAGAGTACTAGACAGAGGCTTGAAATTAGTGGGTGAGGATGTAAGGTTGTGGAAACTAAATCAGTTTCTATTTGAGGATGAAACTGTACTGGTGGCTGATACTGAGAATGAATTGTATCATTTGGTTTCCGAGTTTATTAGTGTGTGTGAAAGAAGGAAGTTGCTGGTGAATATTGGTAAAAGTAAAGTCATGAAATGCACAAGGAGTGTTAATGTTGGCAAATTGAATCTAGGAGTTAATGGGGAGTTGCTTTAAGAAGTTGAGAGTCTTAAGTATCTGGGGCCGCATGTATCAAGGAGTGGACGAGTGGATGTAGAGGTAAAGCACAGAGTGAAGGAAGGAAGTAAATGTCTAGGTGACTTGATAAGTGTCATGAGAAATAGATATCTGGGAATGAATGCAAAGAGAAGTATATAAGAGGTGTGATTGTGCTGCCAATATTGTATGGAGCAGAGACTTGGAATGCAAGAGAGGATGAAACAAACTAGTTGAATGCAATAGAGATGAGGTGTTTGAGGAGTATAACTGGAGTATCTAGAATAGACATATTGATAAATGAGTATGTCAAGCAGAGAACGGGTATTGGAAAGCTGTCAGATAGGTTAGATTAAAGAATATTGAGTTGGTTTGGACACATGGAAAGAATGAGTGATGAACGAATAGTGAAGAGATTGTGGATTGCAGAAGTGATTGGAGTTAGGTCAAGAGGGAGACCTAGAATGAGTTGAATGGATGGAGTGAAAAGAGCACTGAATGCTCGAGGAATGCCAGTTGAACAGGGAAGAGTGCATGCAAGAAATAGGAATGAATGGAAGATTGTGCATAGATGACACAGTCTAAGGGATTTCTCGCACCTACTAGCTCAGTGAATTGTGATGGACGGGTATGAGGGAAGTTGCCATGTGATGAAGCGGTAGGGGTAAACCAGTTGAGGCTGTCAGGCCTCATTGTAGAATATCCTTGCCTGCCTACCTTGTGGGTTAGCCAAGCAGGGTGGAAGAGGAGGAGATGTAGCAATCCTTTATCCCCAAGGAGCTAAGAGGAGTGGTTGAGGTATGTGTGGATTGTGGTGAATATGCATTTCTTGGCCTCTTTACGCTTACTTAAAATCTATAGAAGTCTTATCCATCCCTGCTTAGAATACTGCTCGCACATCTGGGATGATTCTTCATATACTAATCTCCTTGATAGGATTGATTCTAAGGAAGTTATTCTTATTAATGATCCTTTTACTTCACTTTAATCTGAAATCTCTTTCTCTGTGCCGTAAGGTATCATCCCTTTCTTTTTTTTTATTGCTACTACTTCCATCGGTGCTCTATTGATTTGGCGAGTTGCATCCCTCCCCCACTACTGTGGTTATGTAACATTCTCCAAGTGGCCTCGTCTCACAAGTACTCTGTGAAGATTTGTAGCTCGTGGATTGGTCGGTGCAGCGACTGCTTTTTCTTCAGCCTGTCCTTTTCCTATTGTGCATCATTACCTTCTGTCTGCCCTTTCCTTAACCTTCTACTTTTTCTTCATCTTAATGTTTTCTTCGTGCCCATGCCTTTATTGATAAGAGTAATTTTCTATTTTCTCCCAGTGTCACACTCATAAAAGAAATGATTCCTCTAAAGCTACTTCACTCATACTTTAATCCTTTCCCTTTATAAAGTGGAAGTACACATGCACTCCTTCAATCAACTGGGACCCTCCCTTTCCTGAAACATTCATTCAACAACCTAACCATTCATTCTACAAATGCCTCCCCACCTTTTGACAACCAATCAGCATGACAGCCGTCTATCTCTGGTGCTTTACCTGCTTTCACTCCTCACAATGCTACATGTATCTCCTCTTTTGCTATGTCTTTATCCTTCTCATACTCAACATTGGCACTCTTCATTCATTTCCCACAGCCACAATCTCCTACTCTCTATCATCTTCCTCATTTAACTGTCCCATCTCTTTTTCACCTTTATTTCGTCTACTAGCAAGTACCCATCTGCTCCTTTCACCTTTCCTCCCAATCATACTCACCTTTCCTCCCACTTCCTTTCAAGGCATCTTCTTATTCCTTTCAAAATTCCCAGACATGCATCTACTCCACCATACATCCATTTCTCTCTTTGCCTCCCTCACCACACGCTTCACTGTGCTTTTCATATATCTCTACGTTAACTACCTATAACCATACCTCAAATGCCTGCTTCATTTCAGCCACTAATGCACTCACCTCCTCATTGCACCATTCATTACATATCCTTTTACTTCCACCTGTTAGTCTCCTTCCACCCTCTGCCTCTTCACACTTCATAACTTTCTCCTTGAAACAACCTCATTCTTCTTCCACTACCCCCTCCACTTTTTCCTCCTTGAAACACCTCATTTTCTTCCACCCCACCCTTCACTTTCTCTTTCACTACATTCCACACATTCCTTAAACTAGCCTTATAATCACAAGCTTTCTCTTTCTTATTTAGTTCAATTACTTTTAGCACTTCTCTTTCTCTCTCATTTCTCCTCTTCCTAAACTTTTCTCCCACTTTCACTCTACTTTCCACTAAATAATTATCAGATATTCTACCACTAGCTCCTCTCAGTACATTCACACCAATATTCCTCCACTCACACTCCTGTAAACCACAGTATAATCCATTCATTCTCTATCAATTACTCTACCATTATCTGCTATGACTCATGCATACTTGTGCACATTCTTGTTTTTAAACACACTTTTGGCAATTAACATCACTTTCTATACAAATTTCCATCATTTTTTTTCTGCACTCTCATTCCTATCAGTTACTCTATACTTCCCAATCACACCATCCACTGGCTCATTCCCTACTCTAGCATTCAAATCTCCCATCAATTCCACATTCATATTCATTCTCTAGTCTTCCACACACTTTTTCAATTTCATCCAAAATTCTTCTCTCTCCTCCTCACTTCTTTCACTGCCAGGGCCTTATACTCTCACAAACGCCCAGACCTAACATCCCAGTCTCATTTTTGTCACTGTTATTCGAGAAGATACTTCCTTCCATTCCACCACACACCTACTCACCTCTTCACTTACTAAGAGAACAATTCCCTCTCTTCCTCTCCCTCTCTCAACTCCAAACGCCCTACCTCCCTCACACCCATATATCACCTCACCATTTCCATTCATCTTAGTTTCACTCAAAGCAACCACATCCATCTTTCTCTCCACAAACATACTCCCTATCTCCTCTCTCTTATTTTCAAAGAATAGCCCCAACGTACTCCCTGCCTGTCGTAAGAGGCAACAAAAAGTGGACGAGGCGAGGGGACTGGGAATCCCCTCCCCTTTGTATTAACCTCCTGCGAGACCTCAAAGAAGAAGGGGAGTAGATGGGAGAATAACTTCTCCCCAAACTCTAGTTTTGGGGTGTCTAAATGTGCATGGTGGTAGTGCGATAAAGAGAAAAGGATGTGAGATTGGATATACGTTTGGTAGAAGGAGGATGGATGTATTGGCATTGTGTGAGACGAAGATGAAAAGAAAAGGAGAAGTGGCATTTGGTGATGTGACAGGTAGGGTGTCTGGGGTTGAAAAGGAGAGAGCGAGAGAAGGTGTGGCATTACTGCTGTGTGAATGGATGGTAAATAAGGTAGAGGAATGGAAAGCTGTGTCATCTAGGCTGATGTGGGTGAGGGCTAGGATAGGTAGGGAATGTTGGGCTTTTGTTAGTACATATGGGCCAGGATGTGAGAGAAGTGAGGAAGAGCGGGATGTATTCTGGAATGAGTTAAGTAGGTGTGTGGATGGTCTGACTAGAAGGAACTATGTAGTTGTGTTGGGTGACTTGAATGCCAGAGTGGGTAATGGATAGGTAGAAGGTGTTGTAGGAAAGTATGGGATACCAGGTGGGAATGAGAGTGCCGAAAGACTGTTAGATATGTGTGTGGAGCAAGAGTTGGTGATAGGTAATAGCTTTTTCAAGAAGAAGAAGTTAAGAAATAAGTATACATGGATGAGCGTGGCAAATGGAAGAGTAAAAAAAGAGCATTGATGGATTATTTGTTGGTAACAAAGAGCATGATTGGTAGAGTGAAAGATGTGCATGCATTTAGGGGTGTGGCTACTGGGATGGCTGATCATTTTTTGGTTGAAGCAAAATTGGTAGTAGGAAAAGAGTGGGGAGATAGAGTGGGGGGGATATAGAAGGGAAACGGTGAAGGTGGAAGAGTTGAAAAAGCCAGAGAAGAGACAGGAATATCAGGACAGGTTGAAAGTGGCATTTGACAGGGTGAAAGAAAGAGAAATTGGGGAGTTAGAGGAGGAATGGGGGTTGATGAAAGAATGTTTTGTGGGACATGCAAGTGATGTGTGTGGAAAGAGCTTTGTTTGAGGTGGCATGAGAAGGGGCAGCAAGTGGTGGAATGAAGGGGTGAAAATGAATGTGGAAGAGTAAAAGAGGACTTTTGAGGAATGGCTGCAGTGTAACAGTAGGGAGAAGTATGAAAGATATAGGGAGAAAAATGTGGAAACCAAGTGTAATGTAGAGGAAGAGAAGATGTTGGCAAATGTTAGATGGGGACAAGATTTTAGTAGGTCATATGAGGAGAATAAAAGGAAGTTTTAGAAAGAAGTGAAGAGAGTAAGGAAGGGTGGATCGAGAATGGAAGAGACAGTGAAAGATGTGAATGGACAGATGTTAAGAGGGAACGATGCAAGGAAAAGATGGGCAGAATATTTTGAGTGCTTGCTGAATGTTGAGGAAGATAGAGAGGCAGCTATAGTGGCAGTGGAGGGTGTTCAAGTGCCAGTTATAGGAGATGAAAATGAAAGAGAGATTACAAGAGAGAAGGAGAAAGGGGAATTGTATGAAGCAAAAGCAGGTAAAGCACCTGAAATGGATGGTGTGAGAGCAGAGATGTTGAAAGAATGGGGTGTGACTGCATTGGAATGGTTAGTGAGAGTATTTAATATATGCTTTATGTTGTCAGTGGTGCCAGTGGAATGGGTGATTGCTTGTATTGTACCCCTATACAAAAGTAAGGGACTGTATGAATGCAGTAATTTTATGGGTATAAGTTTGTTGAGTGTGGTAGGAAAAGTGTATGTTAGGATACTGATTAATAAGATTAGGAATAAGACAGAAAATGTGATCGCGGAAGTGCAGAGTGATTTTAGGAGAGGTAGAGTTGTATAGATCATATGTTTATAGTTAGGCAGTTATGTGAGAAATATTTAGCAAAGGGTAAGGATGTGTATTTTGCATTTTTGGATCTGGAGAAAGCGTATGATAGAGTTGATAGAGAGGCAGTGTGGAATGTTTTGAGGTTATATGGAATTAATGGTAAACTGTTGCATGCAGTGAAGAGTTTGTATGAGGGCAGTAAAGCTTGTGTTAGGGTAGGGAATGAAGTGAGTGAGTGGCTTCCAGTGAGTGTGGGACTGAGACAGGGATGTGTGATGTCACCATGTCTGTTCAATTTGTATATTGATGGAGTCGTAAGAGAGGTGAATGAGCAAGAGCGTGGTCGAGGTTTGAGAATGGTAGATGGGGATGATAATGAGTGGGAGCTGAATCAGCTGATGTTTGCAGATGATACTGTGGTGGTGTCAGATTCAGAGGAGAAGCTGTGTCGGTTAGTGTCAGAATTTGGAATGGTGTGTGAGAGAAGGAAGTTGCTAGTGAATGTGGGAAAGAGTAAAGTTATGAGGTGTACAAGAAATGAGGATGGTGCTGGATTGAATGTTATGTTGAATGGAGAGACACTTGAAGAAGTTAATCAGTTTAAGTATTTAGGCTCGGTTATAGCTGCAAATGGTGGAGTGGAAGCAAATGTGTGCCACAGAGTGAATGAAGGATAAAGTGTTGGGTGCCCTGAAAGGAGTGAAAAACAATAGAGGGTTGGAAATGAATGTTAAGAAAGTTTTGTATGAGAGAATGGTTGTACCACCTGTGATGTATGGATCAGAGTTATGGGATATGAAAGTAAGTGAGAGACGGAAACTAAATGTGTTTGAGATGAAATGCCAGAGGAGTGTGATTGATTGATGTATCTCGGTTGGATAGGGTTAGGAATGAATTGGTGAAAGCAAGAACGGGTGTGGAAAGAGAATTTGCAGCCAGAGTAGATATGAATGTTCTGATATGGGTTGGCCATGTGAAAAGGATGGATGATGAAAGACTGCTGAAAGAGGTGATGAATGCGAGAGTTGATAGAAGAAATGCTAGAGGGAGGACTAGGTTTGGGTGGATAGATGGAGTAAGGAGAGGCCTGAATGATAGGATGATGGATGTAAGGGAAACAAGTGAGCGTGCTAGGAATAGGAATGAGTGGCGAGCGATTGTGACGCAGCTCTGATGGGCATCTCTGTTACCACGGGGCTGCATCTTACAGAAGTAGTCCTGTGGTAGGGGCAGTAGAGGAGTTAGCATTTATGAAGCGACACAGGTAGTGGAAGAGCCGGGAGGATGGACTGTGGCACTCCAGCAGTGCCATCTGAATGGTCACTAGCTCCCTCGTCATTGCCCATAGAGCAAAGTATTCCCCTTATTGTTTCTTTATTTGATGTCGGCTACCCCCAAATTGGGGGAGACAGCCAAGGTAGATATATATATATATATATATATATATATATATATATATATATATATATATATATATATATATATATATATATATATATATATATATATATATGGGGCGGGCACAATATCAAAGAATAGCCTCACCGTATTCCCTGCGTGTCGTAAAAGGCGACTAAAAGTTGACGGGACGGGGGGACTAGGAATCCCCCCCTTGTACCAACCTCCTGTGAGACATCAAAGAAGAAGGGGAGTAGAGGGGAGAATAACTTCTCCCCAAACTGTTTTCCTTTTTTGATGTCGGCTACCCCCCAATTAAAGGGGAAGACAGCCAAGGTGATTACCTAATTGTGATTACCTAATTGTGTTTACGGGAAAGAGCCCAAAGCTCGTATCTTCCCGTCTCCTCATCGGTTCCATTTTAGACTTAGTGATACTTATCATACCTGTCCTTAAAACTATGGATTGAGATAGCATTAACTACCTCCTCGCTTAGCCAATTCCAATTATCAACTACTCTTACACTGAAAAAGTATTTCCTTACATCCTGCAAAGAAGTTTTCTTACCAAGCTTCAAACTATGACCTCTAGTTCTAGAGCCAGCCATATCAAAATATCGATCCCTATCCACTCTATCATAACCATGAAGGAATTTAAAGACTGTCACCATATCCCCCCTCACTCTCCTAGCTTCGAGTGATGGTAAGTCTAATTCCCTCAGCCTCTCATCATAACTGAGATTGCGTATTTCTGGCACCAGTTTCGTGGCATGTCTTTGAACTTTTTCAAGCTTAACTATGTGCTTTTTCAAGTATGGATTCCAAAAGGGGGCTGCATATTCGAGTTTTAGCCTCACATAGGTTACATAAATATTTCTGAACATTTCCTTGTCCATGTGCCTGAAGGCTACCCTTACATTTGATAAGAATGCATATGCTGCCCTTACTATGCCATTTATATGTATTTCTGGAGACAAATCTGCCAGTATGTTTACTCCTAGATCTCTCTCATTTTCTGTCTCTTGAAGTTGTACTCCAGCCACCGAGTAGTCAAGCTTGGGCCTTCATGCACTTGTACCCATTCTCATTACCTTACATTTTGAAGTATTGAATTTCATTAGCCACTTTTCTGACTACTCATGCAGATTATTTAGATCCTCCTGAAGTTCTCTACCATTGTTCTCGTTTTTTACTTTCTTCACAATCTTTGCATCATCTGCAAACATATTCATGAATGAATTTACAGACTCTGGTAGGTCATTTACATATACAAGGAACAAAAGTGGCCCTAAAACTGAACCCTGTGGAACTCCACTACTAACTCTTCTCCATTCAGACACTGAGTGTCTTACTCTAACCCTCTGTTCCCTTCCTTCTAAGTAAGTTTTTATCCATTCCAAAACATTTCCACCTATTCTAGCCATTGATTGCAGCTTCCTAATAAGTCTCCCATGTGGAACAGTGTCAAACGCTTTCTGGAAGTCTAGGAATATGCAATCTGCCCAGCCCTCTCTTTCCTGTAAGATTTGGCTTACCTCATCATAAAATTCTAATAAGTTTGTTACTGTTGATCTACCTTCTCTGAAGCCATGTTGCCTCACTGACAAAAAGTTGAAGGATTCCAAGTGAAGAGAGATATGTTTCCTTAGTAGTTTCTCCCTAACTTTGCAAACTATGCTGGTCAAGGAAACTGGTCTATAGTTCAGAGCCGTATCCCTCCTTCCCTTTTTGAAGATAGGTATCACATTTGCTTGTTTCCAGCATCTTGGAATCTCCCCCGACTCCAGTGACTCCTTAAATATGATACTTAGTGCCACTGATATTGAGTTTGCGCATTTTTTAAGCACATGAGGGGATATGTCATCAGGACCTGTAGCTTTATGAACATCTAAATCCATCAGCGCTTTGCATACCCCTGTGGCTGTAAGGTTGATGTTCTCCAACACCGGCCCCTGAGCCTCCATCACTGCAATCTAAGGGGGTGGGGTATTTTCTACTGTAAATACTGACAGAAACTCCTTGTTCAATTCTTTGCAGATCTCTTCATCCGTCTCAGTGATGCTTCCATCCGCTCTCTTTAGCCTTAAAACCTGTTCTTTTACCTTCAGTTTTCCTCTGATAAAGCTGTGGAAAAGCTTGGGATTTTCTTTAGCCTTCCTGGTGATGTCCCTCTCATAGTCTCTCTCTGCCTCTCTCCTTTTACTTAGGTAGTCATTTCTTGCTCTTTTGTAGGTTTGCCAGGCATTTATATTTTTCTCCTCCTATACCTTTTCCAGCATTTGTCTCTCCACTCCTTAGCTCTTTTACACACATTATTGAACCATTTCTCTCTGGCATGAATTACACCTACTTTGGTGACAGGTATGCAGCAATCTACTATCTTCCCATATTTCTCACAAAAGATGTCATACATTTCTTGTACAGATTTGTTGTAAAATAAGGTTCTCCAGTCAAGAACTGCAAAAAGCTCATTCATTTTGATGTAATCTCCTTTCGGATAGTTCCTCCTCATGTCCTCAGTGCCTCTACTCTCAGGAAGAATATCTTCAATGATATACTCCATCAACAACACACAGTGGTCACTCTTTCCAATTGGTGGTTTATACTCAATTTTTTCAATATCCAACACATTATCTGTGAACACTAGATCAAGTAGTGATGGCTCATCCCCACCCCTGGCCCTTGTTGGTTCCATTACATGTTGGTGTAGGAAATTCCCTTGTACGCAATCTAGGAATCTTGCCCCGAATGAGTCCTCACCACTGTGTGGGTCAAGATTTATCCAATCAATCTCTTTATGATTAAAGTCTCCCATAATCAAAATCCTAATTTTTTTTCCCGTGCCATGTTAACAACTGAGTTTATGACTTCAATAGTACCTATATGACTTTCCTCATAAACTTCAAGCCTATTTTGGTTCCTTGGTGGGTTGTATATAACAGTTATTATAATGCTCTCTGACCCAGTATTTATGCGAGCAACAAGAAATTCCTTGAACTCACTTTCTATAGCCAAGTTTATTTCTTCGACTTGAATCCTTTCACTTATGAGCAGTGCTATCCCTCCACCAGTCCTCTCAGATCTTTCAACCCTTAGTATTCTGAAACCCTTAGGAAAAACTGTGACACTGTTTATGTCCTCACTCAACTTAGTCTCTGTAATTGCTACTATATCTGCCTTACAGTTGTGAATCCTATCTTTTAATTCTGCTGCCTTACCAGCTAATCCATCAGCATTTGTGTATAACAATCTTAATGAGGTCCCATCCCCTGATCTTCCGTCATTATCTTCTTTATCTCCCCTTTGTCTGGAAGAACTCTGTAATGAAAATTTTTCTTCTCTTCTTCATTTCTTTCATCATTTAACCTTCTTGCCTCTTGCAACAAGTTTTTGATCTTTCCCATCTCTTCCTGTGGTCTGTATTGTCTAATGAACACTTCTTTGAATTCTTGAAGGTCTTTTAGACTTTTTTTTCTCAACAATATTTCCCTACATGTTTCCCCTCTCTCAAAGGTTACTTTTGTTGGTCTCGGCTTTCCTTCCCTCGAATATTTACCTAGTTGGTGTATGTTTACAATATCCTCAGGACCACATACTACTCCAAGCTTTCTTATCAAGTCTACAACCCTAGCTTTATTTTCTTCAAGTCTTCCCTGCCATGTTGGCTCCTGTGACTCGCTTATGCCTGAGATTACCACTGTCTTCTCCTTATCAAGTGCCTGTCTGATGAGTGGGTTTGCCCTTTCCATCACAACGTCTTTCATTTTTTCGATTACTGTCTCTTTATAGTCAACTGTTTGTATGTTTTCCAGTGCCACCACCTTTACAGCCTCTTTTACTGCCACATTCCCCTTTAGTGCATCAGCAAAGGAAGTTTTCATGGCATCATTTTCCATATTCAGCTCCTGGAACTCTTTTCTGAACTGTTCAATGTTTTCCTTAATCTGGACATTCCAAGCAGCAATCTCGTCTCTCTCAAAAGAGAGCAGTGAACTAACATTTAATTCCTTTAGGTTGTCATTCAGCTGTTTGTTTTTATCTTCTTGTTTAGAAAGTCTAGATTCTAGTTGACTCTTTTCCCCTTCCAGATTCTTTATTCTTTTTTCTAGTTCCTTTCTCTCCTGCCCTTGTGCTTTATTTGCTTCCTCCAAAGATCTTATTTGCTCTCTGAGTGTTTCATTCTCTTTCATTTCTCCATCCATATTCTGAATTTTATCATCAAGGCTTAAAACCATTTCCTCTAAATTTTTTATTTTCTGTTTGAGTCTCCTGATGGCTACCCCTCCTACCGACCCATGGATGGGAGAGGTTTGGGACAGAGATGGTGTCATTTTTATGTTCTTCCTCTCACAGAATATAGAAAGAAGACGAGAAAGAGGAAAAAAAAAGAGAAAAACTTTTAATTAAGCTTCACACCGAATTTTTATATCTCCATATAAGTGCTATTTAGTGACTCAGTTTATCTCTTTTCTGGTAACACACACACACACACACACACACACATATATATATATATATATATATATATATATATATATATATATATATATATATATATATATATATATATATATATATATATATATATATATATATATATATATATATATATATATATATATATATATGTATGTATATATATATATATATATATATATATATATATATATATATATATATATATATATATATATATATATATATATATATGTATATATATATATATATATATATATATATATATATATATATATATATATATATATATATATATATATATACATATATATATATATATATATATATATATATATATATATATATATATATATATATATATATATATATATGTATGTATATATATATATATATATATATATATATATATATATATATATATATATATATATATATAAATATATATATATGCATATAATATATATATATATATATATATATATATATATATATATATATATATATATATATATATATATATATATATATATATATATATATATATATATGCATATATACATATATATATATATATATATATATATATATATATATATATATATATATATATATATATATATATATAGTAACACTTAAAATAACACATATTTTATCAATGTTACTGCCTTTAAAGAAGGGATTTTAATTAAAAGTCTAAACAAGCCACTAGTTGAGGTTGGGGAGGAAGGGCATAATGCACCTGGACACTTAGTAAAGTCTGTTCATTCCCTAGCTGTATTTACTAGGTACAGTGATAAGTGAGGAGAATGATAGGGACATTACAAGAAAGGAGATACAAATGGCACTGAAAGTAATAGAAAAAGCCAAGAATCAGTGATTTATGGACGACATATAGAATTCTTGTGAAAAGGTGGATAGACAATAGTGGTATGGAAGGTGATGTTTTTAAAAAGTATGGTCAAGGAAATGGATAGTCCCAGATGCTTAAAGAAGTGCATGTGTAGTTCTACTTTATAAAGAGAAAGGAGGTAAGTACGAATGTAGCACTTTTTGGGTATATAGTTTGTTGAGTGTAGTTGGTAAGGTATATGAAAAAATGTTGATAGAGAGAATTAGGAAAGAGCTGAGAGAATGATCGGGAGGAACAGTGTTGCTTCAGGAGAGAAAAAGAATGTGCTGATCAAGTTTTGTGGTAAGATTGGTG
>JAXCGZ010003798.1:145000-155000 GCA_037179515.1 Halocaridina rubra | reverse complement strand
ATTACCACAATTGCTGGCAGCTATCTCTCATTCTTAGCATGACGAGATTCAGTAGGAGCTAACTCTATGGAAGCAAGTGTTTCAAATAGAAATCACTGAATAAACGCTGCTCCTAAATTAAATTTTTGAGGAGTGAACGTCAATGTCAACTGGTTTATTTAAATCAAAGTAATGCAACGCCATGTTTCCAAGCATTCTCATTTTCAGTAATTCAAAAACTTATTGATGTTCACTTACCTACTCCCAGTCTACATTAAGCTTAAGTAATTGTCCTAAAGTATTAGTCTTATCTGAAAAACTTGGAACAAAAGTACCTAAATATTGGACACGACCAACCCCAAAAAAAAAAGCGAAATTTTACCCTATTCTTACGTACAACTATTATGAGTATTGTCACAATCCTTGATATCAGTTTTATTCCATCCTTTGACCGCACAACTCCATAAAATTCTATAGAATCTTTTAAAATCTCACATTTCTCATAGTGAAGTACCAATCCATACTCACTGGCTGCTTTCATGAGTCTGTGCAGTGCCTCAATATGCTCTTTAAATCTTTGACAAGAGAGCACCACATTGCCTGATGTTACAAATTTAGTGCACCATGCTTTGCTATGAATGAGTGATATAGATGTATTTTCAAGGGATCATCTTTGACAGTGCACTGTGGTGAAACTCTCTAGAAATACACACATGCATACACAAAACAGCAATAGTAAAAAAATAATCAACTAAACTTTCCTTACAAGAGAGTCTGCAGATTTTTGAGAGTAGAAAGAAAATTCACTTAGTAAGAGGGAGATCCTACAAATTTAATAGAAAGTCTTTGAGAAAATTTGGAGAAGGGAAACAATTCACTCCTGAGAAAAAATATAGAAGAGAAGCCAGCATCGGATTCATCGAATTACCTAATTTCTTTTTGTAAATCGGGGGAGAGCTTTTATAGCTTTTATTATATTCATCCTGTGGTTCCATACCTTGTTAAAAAGATATCCTTACCATAAAGGTTAGATTAGAGCTAAATATTATGCGAAAAAATAATAAATAAATTTAAAAAAAAACACTTGTCAATATTTGTTAAGCTAAGGTACCAAGCAGCATAGTTTTTTTCTTTTTCTTTTAATTAAATTTTCATTGAAATCACCTTAGAGTATTCTATTGCTCACTTGTGATTAATTTTGATCCTGTTATAAAGTATCTTGGTTAATAATTAACTAATCTTTTTCTTCTGAAAAGATCTATTTAACAGTTGAGAATAAATGTTAGCAGAAACAGGTGTCCAAGGCATCAAGTGTTTTTTCCTTGGTTGAGGATTCAAGCTGTTCCACATGGGATTTTTATTATTACCGAAGTCAACTTTTAATTAAGGGTGTGTGTTACCAGGAAAATGGTTCACTGAGAAGACTAACTATGTAAATAAATTAGTACTCATAAAAAGATAAAGCAATTCTGTGTGAGCTTAGATAAAAGCTTTTGTTTTGTATTCCGTGAGATTCAAACTCCAAGATAAAATCAACTCGGTCTCTAGCTCACACAACCCCCATCCAATGGTTGGGGAGGAGTGGTAGAGAATCCCTGATGGTTGTGGGAGGGGGAGCAGTTGTTAGGAACTTCAGACAAAAATTCTGGGACCTTGTGACCTTTGTAACAAGCTTGGAGAATAAAATTTAGAATATAGATAGAGAAATGAAAGTGGACTTTGAAAGAAAGTACAGTAACAAGAAAATAAAGCATATAGAGAGATTATAAGAAACTTAGAGGAGTCTAGCAATGTACAAGAGAAAGTGAGAAAACAACAGGAAAAATGAATAAGACAGATGGAAGGGGAAAATAATGAACTAGAAATCAGAATTTCTAAACAAGAAGATAACAACAAATAGAATAGTGACAGTATGTATAAATTAAATGTTAGTTCACAACTCTCTTCTGCGAGATACAAGATTGCAGCTTGGAATGTCCAGATACAGGAAAGCATCAAACAGTTTAGAAAAGATTTTCAGAAGCTAAATATGGAACATATTACAAGATCCTTTGCAGATGTTGTAAAAGAAAATGTGGCAATAAAGAGGCAGTGAGGGAGATGGCAGTGGAAAAAGTGAACATGGTTGACTAAAATGAAACAGTAATAAAAATTAAAGATGTTGTAATTGAAAGTGCTAATCCATTGATAAAACAGGCACTGATAAAGAGAAGTCATTGATAATCTCAGGTATAAGTGAATCCCAGGAGTAAACATGGCTGGGAAGACTTGAACATAATGAAGCTAGGGTTTTAGACGTGATATGGAAGCTTTCAGGTGCATTTGGTTAAGAAAATTTTGAAAGTATTCACCGAAATGGTAAATATTCTAAGGAGTGAAAGGCAAGAATAATGAAAGTAACCTTTGAGAGAGGGGACACATGTAGAGAAGTATTGATTAGGACAAAAAAAAATAAAGACCTTCAAGAATACAGAACTGTATTCATAAAACCATATAGAACCATATAGACGTTTGTTGCAAGAAGCTAGAAGGATAAATGAGGAGAGGAATGAAGGAGAGGAAAAATATTTGCTTCAGAATTCTTCCAGCCAAAGGAGACATAAAGAAGATAATCATAGGAGATCAGGGGAAGCAGCCGCATTAAGATTTCTGTACACAAATGCTGATGGGGTAGCTGGTAAGGCAGTAGAATTAAACCATAAGATTCACAACAGCAAGGCATATATATGAGCTGATAAAGAGACTGAGTAAAGTGAGGATATAAAGTGTCATAGCATTTCCTAAGAGCTTCAGATTACAAAAGGTTGGAAGATCTGTGAGGACTGGTGGAGGGATAGCATTGCTCATAAGCGAAAGGTGTCAGGTCGAAGAGATAAACTTTGCTATAGAAAATGAGTTCAAGGAAATTTTTGTTGTTCGTATAACTGCTGGACCAGAGAGTATTATAATAATTATTACCCAACAAGGTATCAGCATAGGCTAGAAGTTAATGAGGAAAGTCATATAGGGACTATCGAAGTCATAAACTCAGTTGTTAACATTGCACTGGAGATAAAGAGTAGGGTTTTGATCATAGGAAATTTGATTCATTGAGAAATAGAATGGAATAATCTTGTTTGATTGATTGGAAAAAGTGACCACTGTGTGTGTTATTATTGGAAAATATAATCAAAAGGACAGGAGGAGCAACTATCCAAAATGAGATTACAACAAACCTATCTTTTCACACTCATTGACTGGATGACCTCATTTAACAACCAATCTATACAGGAAATAAACGATATTTTTGAGTTATTAAGGCCAAAGAGAAATGCTCAATAATGAGTGTAAGAGAGCTAAGGACTGGAGAGACAAATGCTGGAAAAGGCATAGGAGGAGAAAAAACAATAAATGCCTGGCACACTCATAAAAGATCAAGAAATTATTACCTAAGTAAAAGAAGAGAGGTAGAGAGAGAGTATGAAATGAATACTTCCAGGAAGGCTAGTGTATATATATATATATATATATATATATATATATATATATATATATATATATATATATATATATATATATATATATATATATATATATATATATATATATATATATATATATATATATATATATATATATATATATATATATATATATATATATATATATATATATATATATATATATATATATATATATATATATATATATATATATATATATATAAAATATATATATATATATATATATATATATATATATATATATATATATATATATATATATATATATATATATATATATATATATATATACTGCAATTTATCAAATAGGAACTGGATTTATTAAGTGTTTATAAAAATACCTCAATAGGTTCCTCGATGCCAGATCGATACCAAGCTACAATAGTATCTGGAGATCCTTTTGCAGAACAGTTGAGCATCAAATCCTGTTCACTGTCAATATAAACCTTCTCTGGTATCTTTTCTATAAATTCAGGAGGCTCTGGAAGGGACAAATATAGCATAATCTTTTGCATTATCACTGAGATGTTGAGTAAGCAGTACAGAATCATTTGCAAAAGCTTTATCAAATATGACTTAAATAAATCCAAAAAAAAAATTATGTATAGTGAATCTAGGCATTTCATTCAGATTATAAGACGGGGAGCTTTATTTTCATTGGATAATATATAATATTAGTATTCGTTCAGTGCTGGATAATATGCAATAATTATATATGTTGAGTGCTGCATTTTCATCTATTTAATGCAAATTATTTTTTCATTATAAGTCGTTTTAAATTTTGGGAATCTTTAGAGCCTTATTTTCGTATTACACAGTTAGTAAAAGGGGAATCATCTTACTTACCTTCAATTTTTATATATAAGGAATCTCCTCCGATGATATGTCCAGATGGCAGAAGCACATCACAAGACCAAAGGCCACTAAGGTCTGAACTCAAAGAATAAAAACCAAGTGTGAAGGTGGTTCTTGGAATTGATGCGTCTTCATCATCAGTGATAGCTATGTTTACTAAATGATCAGAAGTAGCCATCTTAGTACGATTCTGAATAGAAACTTGAGGCTCCTTATCGTGGTAAAAGAGGACAGTCTGTAAAATGGGAGTGATAATGGTATAGTTTTCATAATTATGCAAATTTTTTTTACAACTAAAAGCAGGATCTTATCATGAGCAAGAAGGTTTGAAGTATTTCATTCTAATTCTGAAGAAAAAAAATCCATATTTTTGGAGTTGGTTGGCCACTCTCCCCTCCATGCAAAGGTTCACTGATTCAAAATTAAGTCTCATGTTCTCAAGATTATGAATCAACTTTTCTCCAGCCTTGAAGCTTACACGTAACCATGGGAACAATATTCAAATGACCCATCCTCTATTCGCAGGACGCATTAAAAATTAACTAGATTGCTTCACTTAGTCTTGTATATTTAACTTTCTTACTTGGTTAAAATTGAGACATGGTAATTTTAAATGGTATATAGCGATATTTACTCTAGCAGAGTAAGACAGTCCTCATATTATTTAGAAGTCCTTCGCCAAAATTCAAAATAAATGTGTACACAATGTCATTCACCTTTAGTTGAACATCTATTCTATACTTCTGTTAATACTTCAAATTGATCTACTTCAATTGTAAGTGATTTTTTTGTTAAATAACACAATTTTACATCACTGCAGATGATGCAGGGGTAGTGCTTCAAAGCAGAAACTGAGTGTGCAGGGCCTGTCTGGAAAAGAGGATAATTTTCGAAGAAAAATTCGATTTTTCATTAGTCACACCAGAAAATAGTTCTAGGTCATTCCTGTTTTATCTGAAAGCTTGGTTGTCATATGATAGCATTTACCGTGTTAAGATATTCATAATATGTACTAAATTTCGAGCATCCCTTCTTGCACAAGTATCCGATTTCAATACGCTGTGTTTTTGTATATATTTTTGGCGATTTGTATTATTTTTTATATTAATTCGACTTTTGTATGTCTGGTAACTTAAACTAGGACTTATAATTACTAAGTCAAGATGCTATAAGTCCTAGGTTCGAGTCCCGGTCAGGGTAAAAAAATGATTCATGTTTTCACATAGGTAATATGCTTGCTTGGTTATTGTATGACCCGAATGAGATTGGGAATTGAATTAAATGCTAAAATGAAGCCACGAGTGAGGTTGGGGAATCTGTAATATGAACATAGTGGCATTCAGACAGAAAGCGTTCATCCCTAAGTACAGCAGATTTAAGCTATAAGGTTGGATTCCTTTTATACCTTCTGTGGTGTGTAGTTGGTAACGCCTTGACTTAGTAATTATAAGTCCTAGGTTCGAGTCCCTGTCAGGGAAAAAATGATTCATGTTTTCACATAGGTAATGTGCTTGCTTGGTTATTGTATGACCCGAATGAGACTGGGAATTGAATTAAATGCCAAAATGAAGCCACGAGTGAGATTGGGGAATCTGTAATATGAACATAGTGGCATTCAGTTAGAATGCGTTCATCCCTAAGTGTAGCAGATATAAGCTATATGGTCGGATTCCTTTTATACCTTCTGTGGTGTGTAGTTGGTAGCACCTTGACTTAGTAATTATAAGTCCTAGGTTCGAGTCCCGATCAGGGTAAAAAATGATTCATGTTTTCACATAGGAAATGTGCTTGCTTGGTTTTATATGTATATATATATATATATATATATATATATATATATATATATATATATATATATATATATATATATATATATATATATATATATATATATATATATATATATATATATATATATATATATATATATATACTTATTTATATATATATATATATATATATATATATATATATATGCATATATATATATATATATATATGATATATATATATATATATATATATATATATATATATATATATATATATATATATATATATATATATATATATATATATATATATATATATATATATATATATATATATATATATATTAGAACCTCATCGTTTTCAGGAACAGATGATCCTTTTAGTTTTGGTAAACCAAAGTTCTCTCTGTCTCCTGGACGAATTGTTGAACTAAGAGGACCTGACATGGTAGAAAATGGAAGCACACTGTCACTTGTATGCCTAATCAGTCCAGTTATACAACAGGTGAGAGAGTTGTTACAACCACTATGCTTTCAATTATAAATGTTTGTAAAACAGAGATAGGTCCTTCAGATAGAGAATAGCAAGTTAAGTGCTTTTGCAGTATTATGTGAAAGAAAAGTGCAAATGAAAAGGAACACAGTTCTAGTAAATCATTATCTACGGCTAGTATTTAAGTATGCTTCATGAAAAACGATGGGATGAGCATTTGAACCTTGCAGATTTAACTGTATAATCACCATGCCTACTGACATGATATTCTGCAGCATTAGATGCTTCATAAATTAATTTTTTTTTCTTGTAGTAGTAACAATTTATATTGATGTTATTCCTACAAAACATGATTTGCCTCAGCTTTCTGTTACATGATACAAATGAGTTAAATTAACCTGTGTAGACCTTACTTATTAATTTAAAAGATATGTGTTAGAAATATAAAGGAAACTTTTTTTTTATCTCTCTCTCACTCTGTCTGTTTGTTTCCTTGCCTGTCATTTGAAATATACAATTTGCTTCTGTTTGAGAGAGCATACTTTCTCTATTATTTCCAGCAGGATGCAGTCTTGGTACATGATGTATTTCTGCTTTTCGTGGGTGGAATCGAAATTACTGAAGACCCTCGAATACAGATACACACAGATAATGGAGAAGATGGATCAAGAGCGATTTATATCACTATAAGAGAGGTAACTAATCTAAATATTGCTTTATTTGTTTGAGTGAAAAGTAGGAACAGTTCGTACTGAAACAAAATAAAGAGATTAAGTGCTCTATGAACAACATAAGTAATATCTTGTAGATTGACATGGCTTTTTCTTTTTACCTGATACATTCTCCTCTTCTACTTTTTACGAAATCTGGAGAAATTGAAATTACAAATATATTCTCTCAAAAAATACTATCTTACCTAGCATGTAAGTTGGCTCTTCTCTTTAGTTTACTTTAGCATAATAATTCATCTGACTGGAAATTTTCAAATACAGGAGATGGAGGCGACAAAAACTCCTTTCTGTTACTCAGCTGGCTGAAAGTATCAAATTGTTCCTAACTCTTGTAACTTTCTCTAGTGAGCCTTTTATGTATTTCAAATGAAATGGAGAATGATGTCTCATTATGTAACTTCAAGCAGAAACCACCAAAAAGAAAAAGACTTGTCAACGCACTAATATTCATGTATAGATATTCAACTGTATACAACAAACTTCACTTATGCTATACAATGACAGTACACTCTACAACACCTCTCTATCAGCCCTGCCATACACTTTCTCCACGTCCATCTAAGCTAAAAAAACATCCTTAGCTTTCCCAAGGATATATTCACGCACCAATCTTACCACAAAACTTGATCAGCACATTCTTTTTCTCTCCTGAAGCAACACTGTTGCATAACCTCTGCTATCGCTAAAGTATTTGATACACTTTCCTAATACTCACTTCTTGAAACGTCTTGAATCTAACTTGCTATTCTGATCATCAGTATACAGTTTCCACAAGGCAAGATCCACTGGTGACCTCTTGTCCTGTTTTACTCATGCATGGCCATCTTCTCTGAGAAAGTATGTTGAATTCTTTGTCGTTGCTTTAGATAATTCTAAGGCTTTTGACAGAGTTTGGCACAAAACTCTGTTGGCCAAACTCTCTATTTATGGCTATACCCCTCTCTGTTCTCTGAATTTCCAGTATTCTTTCTGACCGTTTTATATCTGTGGTTGTTGATGGTGCAACATCTAGCTCATTCCCTGTTTCCAGTGGTGTTTCCACAAGGCTCTGTTCTTTCGCCTACTTTACTCCTTCTCTTCCTCTACGATCTTCTTCAGTCCCCATTCTCCTCTCTTATCCACATCTTTACCCACAATTCTATCCTTCATATTTCCTCTGCCTTTTCTTGACAACCTTCATCTGCTACTCGTAATCAGTCTCGTATCACTCATTCTTCTACTCTCAACTCCTAGTTGCAGAGGTATTTGAGTGCTGTACCCAAAATTTAGCTGTATTTAATTTGATCTCCTGTCCTATCTTACTTATGTATGGTCATCTTCTCTGAGGAACTATGGGGAATCCTTTGTCGTCACCCCTGATATCTCTAAGGCTTTTGACAGAGTCTGGCACGAGGCTCTGTTGGCCAAACTCCCTGCCTATGGCTTTACCACTTCTTTCTGTTCTCTGATTTCCAGTTTTCTTATTGACCGTTCTATATATGTACTTGTTGATGGCGCAACATCTATCTCTTTCTCTGTTACCAGTGGTGTTCCACAGGGCTCTGTTGTTTCACCTACTCTCTTCCTTCTCTTCATCAATGATCTTCTACACTCCCCATCTTCCTCTCTTCTTCATGCCTTTGCTGATGATTCTACCCTTCACTTTTCCTCTGCCTTTTCTTCACAACCTTCATCTGTTACTCGTAATCAATCTCGTATCACTCTTTCTTCTACTCTTAACTCCGATTTGCAGAGAGTATCTGAGTGGGGCACTCAAAATTTAGTTAAATTCAATGACTCCAAGACACAGTTTCTGGCTATCTCTTTATCTTCTTCTCCTTCTGATGACCCTATTGTCTTCGAAGCTAATGAAATTTACCCTCTTAACTCTATAAACATATTAGGAATCCATATAGCCTCTAACTTGTCTTCGAGGAATCACATAATCCAAATTTCTAAACCTTCATCCAAAAAAATGGAGGTTTTCTTTCGTTTTCGTCATTACTTTTCCTCTTTACAGCTACTTAAAATTTACAAAGGTCTTATCTGTCCCTGCTTAGAATACTGCTCACACATCTGGGGTGCTTTTTCCTTTACTTATTTTTTTCATAGGGTTGAATCTAAGGCAGTCAGACTCATTAATGATCTTTCTCTCACTTCTAACCTGGATTCTCTCTCTCTTCACAGTAAGGTATCTTCCCTTTCGTTTTTCTATCGCTACTACTTCCATCGCTGCTCTGATGAGTTGGCAAGTTGCATCCCTCCTCCACTGCCAAGGCCGCGTAACACTCGCCAAACAGCCTCATCTCACAGGTACTGTGTGGAGATTTGTAGCTCACGGATGGTCGGTACAGCGACTGCTTATTCCCATATACCTCCAGACTCTGGAACTCTCTTCCTCCTTCTGTTTTTCCTAATTCTTATGACTTTTCATCCTTCAAAAAGCAGATCTATCGTTATCTCAGAGCCTAGTCCTCCATATCTCTGGGTCCTCTGTACTTTGACTGTTTTTTCTGTCTGTCGTTTTCCTTTGTTTGACATTACCTCATCTCTGCCTTGTTCTGAACCTTTCTCTTTTCCTTCGTCTAGGTATTTTCTCGTGCCCGGGCCTTTATTGATGAGGGCAGTTTCTGCCTGTCCCGGTGTCACACTCATAAAAAAAAAAAAATAATATATATATATATATAT
>JAXCGZ010003798.1:115000-132500 GCA_037179515.1 Halocaridina rubra | reverse complement strand
TCCTGAAGTTCTCTAACATTGTTCTCGTTTTTTACTTTCTTCACAATCTTTGCATCATCTGCAAACATATTCATTAATGAATTTACAGACTCTGGTAGGTCATTTACATATACAAGGAACAAAAGTGGCCCTAAAACTGAACCCTGTGGAACTCCACTACTAACTCTTCTCCATTCAGACACTGAGTGTCTTACTCTAGCCCTTTGTTCCCTTCCTTCTAAGTAAGTTTTTATCCATTCCAAAACATTTCCACCTATTCTAGCCATTGCTTGCAGCTTCCTAATAAGTCTCCCATGTGGAACAGTGTCAAACGCTTTCTGGAAGTCTAGGAATATGCAATCTGCTCAGCCCTCTCTTTCCTGTAAGATTTGGCTTACCTCATCATAGAATTCTAATAAGTTTGTTACTGTTGACCTACCTTCTCTGAAGCCATGTTGCCTCACTGACAAAAAGTTGAAGGATTCCAAGTGAAGAGAGATATATTTCCTTAGTAGTTTCTCCATAACTTTGCAAACTATGCAGGTCAAGGAAACTGGTATATAGTTCAGAGCCGTATCCCTCCTTCCCTTTTTGAAGATAGGTATCACATTTGCTTGTTTCCAGCATCTTGGAATCTCCCCTGACTCCAGTGACTTTTTAAATATGATACTTAGTGCCACTGATATTGTGTTTGCGCATTTTTTAAGCACATGAGGGGATATGTCATCTGGACCTGTAGCTTTATGAACATCTTAATTCATCAGCTCTTTGCATACCTCTGTGTCTGTAAGGTTGATGTTCTCTAATACCGGCCCTTGAGCTTCTATCTCTTCAATCTGAGGGGGTGGGGTATTTTCTACTGTAAATACTGATAGAAACTCCTTGTTCAATTCTTTGCAGATCTCTTTATCCGTCTCAGTGATGCTCCCATCTGCTCTCTTTAGCCTTAAAACCTGTTCTTTTACCTTCAGTTTTCCTCTGATAAAGCTGTGGAAAAGCTTGGGATTTTCTTTAGCCTTCCTGGTGATGTCCCTTGCATAGTCTCTCTCTGCCTCTCTTCTTTTACTTAGGTAGTCATTTCTTGCTCTTTTGTAGGTTTGCCAGGCATTTATGTTTTTTATCCTCCTATGCCTTTTCCAGAATTTGTCTCTCCACTCCTTAGCTCTTTTACACCCATTATCAAACCATTTCTCTCTGGCATGAATTACACCTACTTTGGTGACAGGTATGCAGCAATCTACTATCTTCCCATATTTCTCACAAAAGATGTCATACATTTCTTGTACAGATTTGTTGTAAAATAAGGTTCTCCAGTCAATAACTGCAAAAAGCTCATTCATTTTGATGTAATCTCCTTTCGGATAGTTCCTCCTCATGTCCTCAGTGCCTCTACTCTCAGGCAGAATATCTTCAATGATATACTCCATCAACAACACACAGTGGTCACTCTTTCCAATTGGTGGTTCATACTCAATTTTTTCAATATCCAACACATTATCTGTGAATACTAGATCAAGTAGTGATGGCTCATCCCCACCCCTGGCCCTTGTTAGTTCCATTACATGTTGGTGTAGGAAATTCCCTTGTACGCAATCTAGGAATCCTGCCCCAAATGAGTCCTCACCACTGTGTGGGTCAAGATTTATCCAATCTATATCTTTATGATTAAAGTCCTCCATAATCAAAATCCTACATTTTTTTTCCCGTGCCATGTTAACAACTGAGTTTATGACTTCAATAGTACCTATATGACTTTCCTCATAAACTTCAAGCCTATTCTGGTTCCTTGGTGGGTTATATACAACAGTTATTATAATGCTCTCTGACCCAGTATGTATGCGAGCAACAAGAAATTCCTTGAACTCACTTTCTATAGCCAAGTTTATTTCTTCAACTTGAATCCTTTCACTTATGAGCAGTGCTATCCCTCCACCAGTCATCTCAGATCTTTCAACCCTTAGAATTCTGAAGCCCTTAGGAAAAACTGTGACACTATTTATGTCCTCACTCAAATTAGTCTCTGTAATTGCTACTATATCTGCCTTACTGTTGCGAACCCTATCTTTTAATTCTACTGCCTTACCAGCTAATTCATCTGCATTTGTGTATAACAATCTTAATGAGGCCCCATCCCCTGATCTTCTGTCATTATCTTCTTTATCTCCCCTTTGTCTGGGAGAACTCTGAAATGAAAATTTTTCTTCTCTTCTTCATTTCTTTCCTCATTTAACCTTCTTGCCTCTTGCAACAAGTTTTTGATCTTTCCCATCTCTTCCTGTGTTCTGTATCGTCTAATGAACACTTCTTTGAATTCTTGAAGGTCTTTTAGACTTTTTTTTCTCAACAATATTTCGCTACATGTTTCCCCTCTCTCAAAGGTTACTTTTGTTGGTCTCGGCTTTCCTTCCCTCGAATATTTACCTAGTTGGTGTATGTTTACAATATCCTCAGGACCACAAACTACTCCAAGCTTTCTTATCAGGTTTACAACCCTAGCTTTATTTTCTTCAAGTCTCCCCTGCCATGTTGGCTCCTGAGATTCGCTTATGCCTGAGATTACCACTTTCTTCTCCTTATCAAGTGCCTGTCTGATGGGTGGGTTTGCCCTTTCCATCACAACGTCTTTAATTTTTTTGATTACTGTCTCTTTACAGTCAACTGTTTGTATGTTTTCCAGTGCCACCACCTTTACAGCCTCTTTTACTGCCACATTCCCCTTTAGTGCATCGGTAAAGGAAGTTTTCATGGCCCCATTTTCCATATTCAGCTCCTGGAACTCTTTTCTGAATTGTTCAATGTTTTCCTGAATCTGGACATTCCAAGCAGCAATCTTGTCTCTCTCAGAAAAGAGCAGTGAACTAACATCTAATTCCTTTAGGTTGTCATTCAGCTGTTTGTTTTTATCTTCTTGTTTAGAAATTCTAGTTTCTAGTTGACTCTTTTCCCCTTCCAGCTTCTTTATTCTTTTTTCTAGTTCCTTTCTCTCCTGCCCTTGTGCTTTATTTGCTTCCTCCAAAGATCTTATTTCCTCTCTGAGTGTTTCATTCTCTTTCATTTCTCCATCCATATTCCGAATTTTTTCATCAAGGCTTATAACCATTGCCTCTAAATTCTTGATTTTCTGTTTAAGTCTCCTAATGGCTACCCCTTCTACCGACCCATGGGTGGGAGAGGTTTGGGACAGAGATGGCCTCATTTTTATGTTCTCCCTCTCACAGAATATAGAAAGAAAAAGAGAAAGAGAAAAAAAAAAAACTTTTACTTAAGCTTCACACAGAATTTTTATATCTCCATATAAGTGCTATTTAGTGACTCAATTTATCTCTTTTCTGGTAACACACATCTTAACTTAAAAATTTGACTATGGTAATTTAAGGATAAAAAGAAAAAGAAAAAAATATGCAACAAAACAAAAGTCAAACCTGAAAGGAAAATTCGAATTGGTGTCTGAGGAGGCACCCACCTCTTTCTGCTATATATTCTTCCTAACTGATACACTCACTTGCTAACCAAGATATGTTATCACAGGATTAGACTTTACATTTAACTCAATATATATACAAAATAAAAAAAATAGTAAGAGAAAGCTAAAAGAAAAGAAAAGAAAAAAAAATGAAGAAAATAAGACAGCTGTACTACTTGGCAACTTAACTCAGTATTGTTGACAGGTGGATATTTGGAATTTATTTAATTATTCAATTATTTTGTGTATCAAACTAACTAACAAGTTAATATAAATGGGAAGGATACTGATTTTAACAATATATGGAACCACAGGATAAGGTAAACGGCTTAAGAGCTTTCCCCAAGGCAGAACAGGACAGCAGCTTCTCTCTCCCCTCACGAAAATGTTCTCAATTTTTTCCTTTAATATTTTGGACAGTCTCGTCATACAACAAATATAAGTTTTGTACTCATAATACTCTGCAGGATTTCAGATTTAGGGAAATTATGGTAAAGTTTTCCTCTAAGCACTTAGTCACTCAAAAACACAAGGACAAATTATGAGATACTGGTATCTGTGTACTGTGTGTGCGCGCGTGCGTGTGTGTGTGTGTGTGTGTGTGTGTGGGTGGATGTGTGATTACCTAATTGTGATTATATAATTTTGTTTACGGGAAAGAGCCCAAAGCTCGTATCCTCCCTTCTCCTGATCGGTTCCATTTTCTATTTAGTGATACTTATCATACCTATCCTTAAAACTATGGCTTGAGATAGCATTAACTACCTCCTCGCATAGCGAATTCCAATTATCAACTACTCTTACACAGAAAAGTATTTCCTTACATCCTGCAAAGAAGCTTTCATACGAAGCTTCAAGCTATAACTTCTAGTTCTAGAGCCAGCCGTATTAAAATATCGATCCCTATCCACTCTATCATAACCATGAAGGAATTTAAAGACTGTCACCATATCCCCCTCAATCTTCTAGGTTCGAGTGATGGTAAGTCTAATTTCCTCAGCCTCTCATCATAACTGAGATTGCATAATTCTGGCACCAGTTTTGTGGCATGTCTTTGAACTTTTTCAAGCTTAGCTATATGCTTTATCAAGTGCGGATTCCAAAAGGGGGCTGCATACTCAAGTTTTGGCCTCACATAGGCTACATAAATATTTCTGAACATTTCCTTGTCCATGTGCCTGAAGGCTACCCTTTCATTTGATAAGAAGGCATATGCTGCCCTTACTATGCCATTTATATGTATTTCTGGAGACAAATCTGCCAGTATGTTTACTCCTAGATCTCTCTCATTCTCTGTCTCTTGATGTTGTACTCCTGCCACCAACTACTCAAGCTTGGGCCTTCTTGCACTTGTACCCATTCTCATTACCGTACATTTTGAAGTATTGAATTTCATTAGCCACTTTTCTGACCACTCATGCAGACTATTTAGATCTTCCTGAAGTTCTCTACCACTGTTCTCGTTTCCTTCTTTCTTCACAATCTTTGCATCATCTCAAACATATTCCTGAATGAAGTTACAGACTCTGGTAGGTCATTTACATATACAAGGAACAAAAGTGGCCCTAAAACTGAACCCTGTGGAACTCCACTACTATCTCTTCTCCAATCAGACACTGTGAGTGTCTTACTCTAACCCTCTGTTCCCTTCCTTCTAAGTAAGTTTTTATTATTCCAATACATTACCACCTATTCTAGCCATTGCTTGCAGTTTCTCCCATGTGGAACAGTGTCACACGCTTTCTGGAAGTCTAGGAGTATGCAATCTGCTCAGCCCTCTCTTTCCTGTAAGATTCGGCTTACCTCATCATAAAATTATAATAAGCTTGTTACTGTTGATCTACCTTCTCTGAAGCCATGTTGCCTCACTGACAAAAAGTTTAAGGATTCCAAGTGAAGAGAGATATGTTTCCTTAGTAGTTTCTCCATAACTTTGCGAACTATGCTAGTCAAGTTAACTGGTCTATACTTAAGAGCCGTATCCCTCCTTCCCTTTTTGAAGATAGGTATCATGCTTCTTGTTTCCAGCATCTTGGAAGCTCCCCTGATTCTAGTGACTTTTAAAATAAGATACTTAGTGCCACTGATATTGAGTTTGTGCATTTTTTAAGTACATGAGGGGATTTGTCATCAGGACCTGTAGCTTTATGAACATCTAACTCCTTCAGCGCTTTCCATACCTCTGTGGCTGTAAGGTTGATGTTCTCTAATACCAGCCCTTGAGCTTCTATCTCTGCAATCTGAGGGGGTTGAGGTATTTTCTACTGTAAATACTGACTGAAACTCCTTGTTCAATTTTTTGCAGAGCTCTGCATCCATCTCAGTGATGCTTCCATCCGCTCTCTTAAGCCTTAAAACCTGTTCTTTTACCTTCAGTTTTCCTTTCATAAAGCTATGGAAAAGCTTGGGATTTTCTTTAGCCTTCCTGGTGATGTCCCTTTCATAGTCTCTCTCTGCCTCTCTTCTTTTACTTAGGTAATAATTTCTTGCTCTTTTGTAGGTTTGCCAGGCATTTATGTTTTTTATCCTCCTAAACCTTTTCCAGCATTTGTCTCTCCATTCCTTAGCTCTTTTACACCCATTATCAAACCATTTCTCTCTGGCATAAATTACACCTACTTTGGTGACAGGTATGCAGCAATCTACTATCTTCCCATATTTCTCACAAAAGATGTCATACATTTCTTGTACAGATTTGTTGTAAAATAATGTTCTCCAGTCAATAACTGCAAAAAGCTCATTCATTTTGATGTAATCTCCTTTCGGATAGTTCCTCCTCATGTCCTCAGTGCCTCTACTCTCAGGCAGAATATCTTCAATGATATACTCCATCAACAACACACAGTGGTCACTCTTTCCAATTGGTGGTTCATACTCAATTTTTTCAATATCCAACACATTATCTGTGAATACTAGATCAAGTAGTGATGGGTCATCCCCACCCCTGGCCCTCGTTGATTCTATTACATGTTGGTGTAGGAAATTCCCTTGTACGCAATCTAGGAATCTTGCCCCAAAAGAGTGATCACCACTATTTTGGTCAGGATTTATCCAATCTATCTCTTTGTGATTAATATCTCCCATAATCAAAATACAACATTTTCTCTCCTCTGCCATGTTAACAACTGAGTTTATGACTTCAATAGTACCTATATGACTTTCCTCATAAACTTCTAGACTATTTTGGTTCCTTGGTGGGTTATTTGCAACAGTTATTATAATGCTCTCTGACCCAGTATTTATGTGAGCAACAAGAAATTCCTTGAACTCACTTTCTATATCCAATTTTTTCTTCAACTTGAATCATTTTACTTATGAGCAGTGCTATCCCTCCACCAGTCCTCTCAGATCTTTTAACCCTTAATATTTTGAAGCCCTTAGGGAAAACTGTGACACTGTTTATATCCTCACTCAACTTAGTCTCTGTAATTGCTACTATATCTGCCTTACTGTTGTGAATCCTATCTTTTAATTCTACTGCCTTACCAGCTAATCCATCAGCATTTGTCAATAACAATCTTAATGAGGCCCCATCCCCTGATCTTCTGTCATTTTCTTCTTTATCTCCCCTTTGTCTTGAAGAACTTTGAAATGAAAATTTTTCTTCTCTTCTTCATTTCTTTCCTCATTTAACCTTCTTGCCTCTTGCAACAAGTTTTTTATCCTTCCCACCTCTTCCTGTGTTCTGTATTGTCTAATGAGCACTTCTTTGAATTCTTGATGGTCTTTTAGACTTTTTTTTCTCATCAGTATTTCTCTACATGTTTCCCCTCTCTCAAAGGTTACTTCTGTTGGTCTCTGCTTTCCTTCCCTCGAATATTTGCCTAGTTGGTGAATGTTTACAATATCCTCAGAACCACAAACTACTCCAAGCTTTCTTATCAGGTTTACAACCCTAGCTTTTATTTTCTTCAAGTCTCCCCTGCCATGTTGGCTCCTGAGATTTGCTTATGTCTGAGATTACCACTGTCTTCTCTTTATCAAGTGCCTGTTTAATCAGTGAATTTGCCCTTTCCATCACAACATCTTTATTTTTTGTTATTACTGTCTCTTTACAGTCAACAGTTTGTATGTTTTCCAGTGCCACCACCTTCACAGCCTCATTTACTGCCACATTCCTCATTTACTGCCACATTCCCCTTTAGTGCATCTGCATCAGCAAAGGAAGTTTTCATGGCATCATGTTCCATATTCAGCTCCTGAAACTCTTTTCTAAACTGTTTTCTAACCTCGTCTCTCTCAGAAGAGAGCAGTGAACTAACATCTAATTCCTTTAGGTTGTCATTCAGCTGTTTGTTGTTATCTTCTTGCTTAGAAATTCTGATTTCTAGTTCACTCTTTTCCCCTTCCAGCTTCTTTATTCGTTTTTCTAGTTCTTTTCTCTCTTGCCCTTGTGCTTTATTTGCTTCCTCCAAAATTCTCTTTTCCTCTCTGAGAGCTTCATTCTTTTTCATGTCTCTATCGATATTCTGAATTTTATCATCAAGGCTTATAACCATTGCCTCTAAATCCTTGATTTTCTGTTTTAATCTCCTAATAGCTACCCCTCCTCCTGCTGCTACATCTCATGGAGATCCTCTATCATCCCTCCCTGACCCATGGATGGGGGAGGTTTGGGACAGAGATAACCTCATTTTCATGTTTTCCCTTTCACAGAATATAGAAAGAAGAAGAGAAAGAGAAAATAAAGAGAGAAAAACTTTTATTTAAGCTTCACACAGAATTTTTATATCTTCATATAAGTGCTATATAGTTACTCAATTTATCTCTTTTCTGGTAACACACATCTTAACTTAAATATTTGACTTTGGTAATATGAGGGGAAAAAAAGAAAAGAGAATGCAAACAAAAACAAATGTGTACTTGAAGGAAAATTCGAATTTGTATCTGAAGAGAAACACCTGTTTCTGCAATATATTCTTCTTAACTGATAAACTCACATGCTAACCAAGGTATGTTATCACAGGACCAGACTTTATATTTACCTCAATATATATACAAAATAAAAAATAATAAAAGAAAAATCTAAAAGAAAAGAAAAAAAATTTCAGAAAAAAAGACAGCAGTGTGCTACTTGGCAACTTAACTCAGTACTGTTGACAGGTGTATTTTTGGTATTTATTTAATTATTAAATTTTTTTGTGTATCATACTAACTATCAAATTAATATAAATGGGAAGAATACTGATTTTAACAATATATGGAACCACAGAATCAGGTAAACGGCTGTAAGAGCTCTCCCCAATTTACACAAAAAAATAGGTAATGTAATGTGATGGCTCCACCTCTGGCAACTATTCTAAACTTCCTTCAAGGCAGAACAGGACAGCTTCTTCTCTTTCCCCTCAAGAAAATGTTCTCAATTTTTCCCTTTAATATTTTGGACAGTCTCGTTATACAACAAGTCCTTTGCAAGAAGGCAACCATCCCAGCCCTTAGAAGAAAAAGGAGTTCGTGACATAAAAACCGAATCAATCATGTAGTACAATTTCAATAACCTCTTCGAGCACTTACTATCAAAGTGTGATTACCTAATTGTGATTACCTAATTGTGTTTACGGGAAAGAGCCCAAAGCTCGTATCTTCCCGTCTCCTGATCGGTTCCATTTTATACTTAGTGATACTTATCATACCTGTCCTTAAAACTATGGATTGAGATAGCATTAACTACCTCCTCGCTTAGCCAATTCCAATCATCAACTACTCTTACACTGAAAAAGTATTTCCTTACATCCTGCGAAGAAGTTTTCTTATGAAGCTTCAAACTGTGACCTCTAGTTCTAGAGCCAGCCATATCAAAATATCGATCCCTATCCACTCTATCATAACCATGAAGTAATTTAAAGACTCTCACCATATCCCCCCTCACTCTTCTAGCTTCGAGTGATGGTAAGTCTAATTCCCTCAGCCTCTCATCATAACTGAGATTGCGTATTTCTGGCACCAGTTTCGTGGCATGTCTTTGAACTTTTTCAAGCTTAGCTATGTGCTTTTTCAAGTGCGGATTCCAAAAGGGGGCTGCATATTCGAGTTTTGGCCTTACATAGGTTACATAAATATTTCTGAACATTTCCTTGTCCATGTGCCTGAAGGCTACCCTTACATTTGATAAGAATGCATATGCTGCCCTTACTATGCCATTTATATGTACTTCTGGAGACAAAACTGCCAGTATGTTTACTCCTAGATCTCTCTCATTTTCTGTCTCTTGAAGTTGTACTCCAGCCACCGAGTAGTCAAGCTTGGGCATTCTTGCACTTGTACCCATTCTCATTACCTTACATTTTGAAGTATTGAATTTCATTAGCCACTTTTCTGACCACTCATGCAGATTATTTAGATCCTCCTGAAGTTCTCTACCATTGTTCTCGTTTTTTACTTTCTTCACAATCTTTGCATCATCTGCAAACATATTCATGAATGAATTTACAGACTCTGGTAGGTCATTTACATATACAAGGAACAAAAGTGGCCCTAAAACTGAACCCTGTGGAACTCCACTACTAACTCTTCTCCATTCAGACACTGAGTGTCTTACTCTAACCCTCTGTTCCCTTCCTTCTAAGTAAGTTTTTATCCATTCCAAAACATTTCCACCTATTCTAGCCATTGATTGCAGCTTCCTAATAAGTCTCCCATGTGGAACAGTGTCAAACTCTTTCTGAAAGTCTAGGAATATGCAATCTGCTCAGCCCTCTCTTTCCTGTAAGATTTGGCTTACCTCATCATAAAATTCTAATAAGTTTGTTACTATTGATCTACATTCTCTGAAGCCATGTTGCCTCACTGACAAAAAGTTGAAGGATTCCAAGTGAAGAGAGAAATGTTTCCTGAGTAGTTTCTCCATAACTTTGCAAACTATGCTGGTCAAGGAAACTGGTCTATAGTTCAGAGCCGTATCCCTCCTTCCCTTTTTGAAGATAGGTATCACATTTGCTTGTTTCCAGCATCTTGGAATCTCCCCCAACTCCAGTGACTCCTTAAATATGATACTTAGTGCCACTGATATTGTGTTTGCGCATTTTTTAAGCACATGAGGGGATATGTCATCGGGACCTGTAGCTTTATGAACATCTAAATCCATCAGCGCTTTGAATACCTCTGTGGCTGTAAGGTTGATGTTCTCTAATACCGGCCCTTGAGCTTCTATCACTGCAATCTGAGGGGGTGGGGTATTTTCTACTGTAAATACTGACTGAAACTCCTTGTTCAATTCTTTGCAGATCTCTTCATCCGTCTCAGTGATGCTTCCATCCGCTCTCTTAAGCCTTAAAACCTGTTCTTTTACCTTCAGTTTTCCTCTGATAAAGCTGTGGAAAAGCTTGGGATTTTCTTTAGCCTTCCTGGTGATGTCTCTCTCATAGTCTCTCTCTGCCTCTCTCCTTTTACTTAGGTAGTCATTTCTTGCTCTTTTGTAGGTTTGCCAGGCATTTATGTTTTTTATCCTCCTATACCTTTTCCAGCATTTGTCTCTCCACTCCTTAGCTCTTTTACACCCATTATCGAACCATTTCTCTCTGGCATGAATTACACCTACTTTGGTGACAGGTATGCAGCAATCTACTATCTTCCCATATTTCTCACAAAAGATGTCATACATTTCTTGTACAGATTTGTTGTAAAATAAGGTTCTCCAGTCAATAACTGCAAAAAGCTCATTCACTTTGATGTAATCTCCTTTCGGATAGTTCCTCCTCATGTCCTCAGTGCCTCTACTCTCAGGAAGAATATCTTCAGTGATATACTCCATCAACAACACACAGTGGTCACTCTTTCCAATTGGTGGTTCATACTCAATTTTTTCAATATCCAACACATTATCTGTGAACACTAGATCAAGTAGTGATGGCTCATCCCCACCCCTGGCCCTTGTTGGTTCCATTACATGTTGGTGTAGGAAATTCTCTTCTACGCAATCTAGGAATCTTGCCCCGAATGAGTCCTCACCACTGTGTGGGTCAAGATTTATCCAATCTATCCCTTTATGATTAAAGTCTCCCATAATCAAAATCCTAAATTTTTTTTCCCGTGCCATGTTAACAACTGAGTTTATGACTTCAATAGTACCTATATGACTTTCCTCATAAACTTCAAGCCTATTTTGGTTCCTTGGTGGGTTGTATACAACAGTTATTATAATGCTCTCTGACCCAGTATTTATGCGAGCAACAAGAAATTCCTTGAACTCACTTTCAATAGCCAAGTTTATTTCTTCGACTTGAATCCTTTCACTTATGAGCAGTGCTATCCCTCCACCAGTCCTCTCAGATCTTTCAACCCTTAGTATTCTGAAACCCTTAGGAAAAACTGTGACACTGTTTATGTCCTCACTCAACTTAGTCTCTGTAATTGCTACTATATCTGCCTTACTGTTGTGAATCCTATCTTTTAATTCTACTGCCTTACCAGCTAATCCATCAACATTTGTGTATAACAATCTTAATGAGGCCCCATCCCCTGATCTTCTGTCATTATCTTCTTTATCTCCCCTTTGTCTGGAAGAACTCTGTAATGAAAATTTTTCTTCTCTTCTTCATTTCTTTCATCATTTAACCTTCTTGCCTCTTGCAACAAGTTTTTGATCTTTCCCATCTCTTCCTGTGTTCTGTATTGTCTAATGAACACTTCTTTGAAGTCTTGAAGGTCTTTTAGACTTTTTTTCTCAACAATATTTCCCTTCATGTTTCCCCTCTCTCAAAGGTTACTTTTGTTGGTCTCGGCTTTCCTTCCCTCGAATATATACCTAGTTGGTGTATGTTTACAATATCCTCAGGACCACATACTACTCCAAGCTTTCTTATCAGGTCTACAACCCTAGCTTTATTTTCTTCAAGTCTCTCCTGCCATGTTGGCTCCTGGGACTCGCTTATGCCTGAGATTACCACTGTCTTCTCCTTATCAAGTGCCTGTCTGATGAGTGGGTTTGCCCTTTCCATCACAACGTCTTTCATTGTGTGTGTGATTACCTAATTGTGATTACCTAATTGTGTTTACGGGAAAGAGCCCAAAGCTCGTATCTTCCGATCTCCTCATCGGTTCCATTTTAGACTTAGTGATACTTATCATACCTGTCCTTAAAACTATGGATTGAAATAGCATTAACTACCTCCTCGCTTAGCCAATTCCAATTATCAACTACTCTTACACTGAAAAAGTATTTCCTTACATCCTGCGAAGAATTCTTACGAAGCTTCAAACTATGACCTCTAGTTCTAGAGCCAGCCATATCAAAATATTGATCCCTATCCACTCTATCATAACCATGAAGGAATTTAAAGACTGTCACCATATCCCCCCTCACTCTTCTAGCTTCGTGTGATGGTAAGTCTAATTCCCTCAGCCTCTCATCATAACTGAGATTGCGTATTTCTGGCACCAGTTTCGTGGCATGTCTTTGAACTTTTTCAAGCTTAGCTATGTGCTTTTTCAAGTGTGGATTCCAAAAGGGGGCTGCATATTCGAGTTTTGGCCTCACATAGGTTACATAAAAATTTCTGAACATTTCCTTGTCCATGTGCCTGAAGGCTACCCTTACATTTGATAAGAATGCATATGCTGCCCTTACTATGCCATTTATATGTATTTCTGGAGACAAATCTGCCAGTATGTTTACTCCTAGATCTCTCTCATTTTCTGTTTCTTGAAGTTGTACTCCAGCCACCGAGTAGTCAAGCTTGGGCCTTCTTGCACTTGTACCCATTCTCATTACCTTACATTTTGAAGTATTGAATTTCATAAGCCACTTTTCTGACCACTCATGCAGATTATTTAGATCCTCCTGAAGTTCTCTACCATTGTTCTCGTTTTTTACTTTCTTCACAATCTTTGCATCATCTGCAAACATATTCATGAATGAATTTACAGACTCTGGTAGGTCATTTACATATACAAGGAACAAAAGTGGCCCTAAAACTGAACCCTGTGGAACTCCACTACTAACTCTTCTCCATTCAGACACTGAGTGTCTTACTCTAACCCTCTGTTCCCTTCCTTCTAAGTAAGTTTTTATCCATTCCAAAACATTTCCACCTATTCTAGCCATTGATTGCAGCTTCCTAATAAGTCTCCCATGTGGAACAGTGTCAAACGCTTTCTGGAAGTCTAGGAATATGCAATCTGCCCAGCCCTCTCTTTCCTGTAAGATTTGGCTTACCTCATCATAAAATTCTAATAAGTTTGTTACTGTTGATCTACCTTCTCTGAAGCCATGTTGCCTCACTGACAAAAAGTTGAAGGATTCCAAGTGAAGAGAGATATGTTTCCTTAGTAGTTTCTCCATAACTTTGCAAACTATGCTGGTCAAGGAAACTGGTCTATAGTTCAGAGCCGTATCCCTCCTTCCCTTTTTGAAGATAGGTATCACATTTGCTTGTTTCCAGCATCTTGGAATCTCCCCCGACTCCAGTGACTCCTTAAATATGATACTTAGTGCCACTGATATTGTGTTTGCGCATTTTTTAAGCGTGTGTGTGTGTGTGTGTGTGTGTGTATGTGTGTGTGTGTGTGTGTGTGTGTGTGTGTGTGTGTGTGTGTGTGTGTGAGTAATTACGAAATTGTATTTACCTAATTATGCTTACAGGAAAGATCCCCATGCTCGTTCCTCACGGTCTCCTAGGAATTCCAATCATCAACTAATCTTACACTGAAAAAGTACCTCCTTACATCCTGCTAAGAACTTTTCTTTCGAAGCTTCAAACTATGAAATCTAGTTCTAGAGCCAACGATATCAAACAACGATCACTATCCAATCTGCCAAAGCCATGAAGGAATTTAAAAACCGTCACCGACTTTATATTCAAACTGATATTTATAATCAATATACTTTGAATGTTGTGAAAATAAACACCCTCAAGGATTATTGACACAGTGCTCTGCTAAATAAGTTTGGAAATACTTTCATTGCGGGAATATCATATATCATTAACCAATAATGCTTCTCAATGCTATAAGAGGGGAAAAATAAAGACATTAGCAAAATCGAACAAAAAACTTAGCCAGGCTGGTAAATTAAAATAAAACAATAAAAGAATTGAGACTTGCCTGTTATCAAAAACTAAGAAAGGATAGGTTAGATTAGGTTAAGTTAGGTTAAAAGTTGTGCTTGGTCTTTAAGCTCATATTTCAATCTAACCTAACCTAATCTAACCTAATGTATCCTTTCCTCACTGTTGATAAAATTTAGGAGCTCCAAAAATAAATATCAGAAATTATAAAAGAGCTGAACCTGTTACTTACTATTGCATCTGGATCAGTTCCTTCAACAACACAATTGATAGGGACAGGTGAATCTTTCCAGTTAGGACGATCATTTGACTGAAGCTCGAGTTGTACATTTGCTAACTCTGCAATAATATTCTTTTTTTACAGTGACCTAAGGTTCTCCATACCAAATTACTCATCATAAAGTATTTGCATATAAGGAACCTTACAAAAGCAAATTAAAATTATCTTTAATATACATCATGGCAAGGAGAACATATCACCCCTGTATTTCTATCCTTGTCGTGTTTACTAACTTGATTCATTTGCTACGTTTGTGACCACCATGCTACAATAAAGTATGTTACGACAAGAAAAAGAAGCATTATATGACACAATCATCATAGAAAGTCACAGACTGTGATATTTTGGGATATGAGTCTCATGGTCTCTGTTGTTTTGATGCAGTTATAATCATCCTCCTTGCATAAAGGAGTATAATATTGTATACTACTCACTCCAGACTGGGACAAAAACTGAACGGTAAGTTGATGGGGAGGTATAACATTCATAAGTCCCTTCGTCATCTTCTGTAGCTCCAGTTACCATCAGTATGTGGTTAATAACTTCATCATCTTCAGAAACGTATCTAAGAAGATCATATCTCCAGTCCTTTAATGTATCCACGACCACATTATTGTGGATAAAAGTTACCTAAGATTATAATAAATGTTAGTGAACTTGGAAGGATATATATGTATATTTCTTTATTCCAAGTATGAAATCAGTCCATCCAAAGATGATGAAATTCTGTTCATATTTTTAATCTGAATTTCTGTAGTATACTGAAATTGACGGTAGCTATACAGACTATTTTACAGAAATAATATGAAAAAAAAAACCTTAAGAATAGATATTGTATTCAGCCAAGAAGCACAATTCCACTGGATATCCTGATTTGACATTAATAAATGTTTGCAAGTAATTTTCAGCATTTAGTGGCCCTAGTGCAAAACCATAAAATAAATTTTGACATGAAGAGCAGTGAGAAAAGGAAATATACACAAAATTGGTATCAACTCACATCGTCATTCCAGTTTTGGACAGAACATGTAATATTAAAATCTCGACCTATTACAGCAGACGTTGCTTCGACCTTGATTACTTCGTCTTGTACCTCTAAAGACAGATTGAGCAATATATCAGATATAAAAGATATAAAATGAATGCTTTGAGAGATTGCTCAAGAGATAATTTATGAAATACTTAGAACTTTTAATAAGTTTTGCATAAGTTTTCTAGATATCATAGAATGCAAGAACGTTTTTCTTCACTTAAGCATTTAGTACAATATTAATCATAAAAGCAAGTTTATAAGAATATCATGAAAAGAAGTTTTTTGTTCATAAATTAATAGGAAGATGCAATAATGTGAAAAAAGAGTGGCAATAAAGCAGGTTTTCAGTTTGCCTCCAAGCTCCCAAACACAAGTCTCTCTCTGGTTCTTTTTCTTGAGAGTGTGACCCCAGGACAGACAAAGAATTACCCTCATTAGGCCCAGGCATCAAGATCAGATTGAGACGAAAAAGAAAATTAAAGACAAGGCAGAAAAAAGGCAATGATAAACAATAGGGAAAGGACAGACTGAAATAATAGTATAAGTAATGAGGACCTAGAGATATGGTCGGATTAGGCCCTGAGAGGACGATAGGTCCACTTTTTTAAGGAAAATAGGTTATGAGAATTAGAAAAGACAGGAGGAGGAAAGTTCCGACCAATCCACTAGCTACAAATCTCCACACAGTACCTGTGAGATAATGCCATTTGGTGAGTGTTATGCAAGATCTGCAATGGGGTAGGGATACAACTTGGCAACTCATCAGAGCAGAAATAAAAGTAGTAGCGACAAAAAAAGAGAAAGGGGTTTTACTTTATGGCAAAAAGAAAGAGACTTCAGATTAAGAGTAAGAGAAGGGTCATTGATGAGTCTGATTGCCTTAGATTTAACCCTATGAAGGAGATAAGTATATGAAGAAGTACCCCAGATGTCTGAGAAGGATTCTAAGCAGAGACAGATAAGACATTTATAAGCTTTAAGTAACTGTGAAGAGGAATAGTGATGACGGAAACGAAGAAGCATCTCCAAGTTTTTGGATGCAGATTTATAAATTAGGATCATGTGATTCTTCCAAGACAATTTAGAGGCTATCTGGATTCCTAATATGTTAATAGAGTTAAGAAAGTAAATTTTCTTAGTTTCGAAGACAATAAGTGCTATCAGGAGAAGAAGAAGATAAAGGGAAAGAAAGAAACTGTCTCTTGGAGGCATTAAATTTAACTAAAATTTGGGTACCCCACTTACTTACTCACTGTAAATTGGAGTTGATAGTTGAAAAAAGAAGTGTTACGAGACTGACTACGAGTAGCAGATGAAGATTGTGAAGAGAAGGCAGAGGGAAAACAAAGTGTAGATTCGTCAGCAAAGGCATGGAGAAGAGAGGAGAATGGAAACTGGAAAAGATTGTTGATAAAGAGAAGGAATAGAATAGGTGAAAGACCAGAGCTCTGTGGAACACCACTTGTAACAGGAAATGAATCAAATATTGCGCTGTCAGCAGTCACAGATATAAAATGGTCAGAAAGGAAACTGAAAATTAGAGAACAAAGATAAGGGGTACAGATATAAACTGGAGTTTGGCCAACAGAGCCTTGTGCCAGACTCTGTCAAAAGCCTTAGAGATATCAAAAGCGACGACAAAGGATTCACCATAGTTCCTCGGAGAAGATGACCATACATGAGTAAGATAGGACAGGAGGTCACCAGTGTATCTAGCCTTGTGGAAGCCGTACTGGTGATCG
>JAXCGZ010003798.1:95000-100000 GCA_037179515.1 Halocaridina rubra | reverse complement strand
CCTCTCTCTCCAACCTCAAATTAGATTTGTTTATTAGAAGATTAAGCTGGGATGACTCAGTAACAGTAGATCCAGTGGAGATTGCCTATGGCTCTGTTGGCCACTCTTCATAACTGAGATATACACAAGAGGAGAGGTGACTAAATGAGAAGAAATATGTCTTCAAATAGGGGAAAACCATGGCATCCTACTTAGCTATTGTTAAATGCCAAGGCATAGAAATATTTTCCTCCTCTTTCTGGAGCCTGTTAGATATCTTAAGACCTCATATACCAAGGGCCATTCCATACCAAATTACCAAAAAAAAATCTTTTTGTTCAGTGCAAAAAAAAAAAAAAATCCCATAGGATGCCTCTTTTTCGCCTTAGGTCTCAGGTTTTCAAGAAGAAAGTCTACCCTAACACGGGAAAAGACTTAGGGATGAATACATAATCAATTACATCAGGAATACAAAATGACTGTCACATTATGGGGAGCCTTTTGAGGCCATACAAGAAGAACTGGAGCTATTGCCTTTGGGTTTACCATCTGATTAACAATGGCCCTAGCCCGGATACTGCCAAAATATCTATCCACCCTTCAAGAGGCTCCTTCAGATTTCAGAGCAGCTTCTTCACTGCTCCAAAGTTGATTTCGAAGAAATCAAGAGTGACTCTCAACCTCATGATTCTCAACAAGTACATTCTCTGCAGCAAGTTAATAATGTGGACAAGAGAGAACGTACTCCCAAAAATGACATGAACTACCACCATCGGCCCTTGGCATATCCCAGTGACCAATGAAGAAGCTTCCATGCTCTTGAATGTTACAGGAAAGTCTACAAGGCAATATGAAACTATATAGCACATGTTTACTGTCTTCAATCAGTGGAGGAAACTAGCTACAATCACAGTCAAAATAGTCTTAAATTTCTTTGAATTTTTAGTCTTCACAAAAAATATTTAAATGTCAGTGAATGCTAATTAAAAAGCAACCTTGTTTATGGCCCTATGTCATGGCTTCCACAAAGATGCAGCCCAAAAAGTGTTTGTCAAGTTCATGAAGGGCCTCTTTCCAGATAAGGATACATATGACACCAGCACGGGCTCTTGGTAAGGTGCCAGGGCTTTTGAAATCAAGGCTCTTTATCCATGAGGCTTCAGACATCAGCAATCAGGCCTAAACCATGAACCTACCTTGCCTCAGCCTCAGAATCATGGAATTAATGTCGTGCAGAAAGGAACACAGCCATCTCAAATAGTTAGTAGATGGTTCCTTGCTAATTCAGTTAGAGTATGCCCACTTGGCATTGAATGAATGTTTCGCATATCTAAGGAAGCCCATTATTAAAGCATTCGAAAACAGTGAGGTTTGTTCAGTAAATGCCTTTAAAACCAGCCTTGACATCTATAATTACGTGATACGTTTTCTTTTAATTTGCCCTAACACAGTAAGAAAGTTATCTTGTGCACATGCCTCGAAACTACCATACTCTCCCTCCTTAAACTCTCCCATCCAAACTGTAGTCTTCTCCCCTAACATAAGAAAAGTTGTCACTACTGCCGCAATCAGGTCATTGATATACAGGACATTTGTAATGCCAGTGGGTGGTCTTCTTACAATGTTTTGTACATCATTATATAAAAGAACGTTCAAGGCAACATACTGTGACTGTATCTACATTTTCATTTTTCTCTATGTCATTTCAACTTATATGCATCATCAGTTATATACCTTTCAGTAAAGTTGTGCTAACAACTTTGTACCCTTGAACTTTGCTTTGTGATATAGGCCTCTACAACAATTGTCCAGGGATTAAATATTATTGGAAGGAAATATTCATGTTTGCAATGAATTCTAATTCCTTTCCAAACACCATGTATGCATTTTTAAATATCCTTAGTTTCTTACTCAACAGCACTGAGGGAAAAGACGTGCTGAGGAAGAAAAGGTGTATTTGCTATGCTTCCATGTAGCTTGTTAACACCGCCTCCTTTTCTCTTATTTATCTCTTGGAATTTAGTTTCGGTCACATGAGACTGAATGATGGAGGACTTGCTGGGTAAGAGTGGAGCTAGGTAGGGAGCATTTTATTTTTAACTCTCTGTGAGATGGATGTCATACCTTTATATCCCATAGAACATGTAAAACGGATCACCAGCGTGAACCTGTGGCTGGAATTACATTACTCGATTCTGGATTAGCTACACCTACACCAGAGAGAGGAAAGCAACTGAAGAGTCCTTCTTTAAAGCGCCATTATATTCAACATTTTAGAAGTTCAAGAGCTTGCAATGAATGAATTCATATACATATCATAGAATAACATGTACTGCTACATTTTGAAAACAAATGTAAATTTTTCCTCTTAATTCCTAATTATCAGCCCTATATTCTATTCTTAAAAAGTAAATAAATTAATATTTACTCTATAGCCAAGTGAAAATGATGAACAGTTCGCTCCTAATTTAAAATGTCTTTACAGGATAGGAAAGTACATATAAAAAAAAAATAAGACTGCTGTGTTCCATTACCTAAAAGTGCGACTGCCACAGTCCGTCTCATGAGCGAACCAATTCCACACTCGTAATTTCCTTGATCTTCAAAGGTTGCAGAAGATACCTTCAAGACATGTGTAACCTCTTCTCCCACAGATGATACAGACTGCATAGTGTATCGAGGATTTACGCCCTCAGTTATCAGTGACCCATTGTGGTAGAAAGATACCTTGGTGAAAATGTGCAATTTTACTTGATGTAGCTCAACATTAGCTAAAAGCAATCCGCAAACCATAGCAATTTTAGGATTACAGTGTGTGGATAAACAGAATTTAGTTAACTT
Source organism: Halocaridina rubra (assembly GCA_037179515.1). Taxonomy (NCBI): domain Eukaryota; kingdom Metazoa; phylum Arthropoda; class Malacostraca; order Decapoda; family Atyidae; genus Halocaridina; species Halocaridina rubra. The sequence continues at coordinate 97,180 of JAXCGZ010003798.1, read as the reverse complement.
ATGCAAAGGATGTATCATCATTTATAATAATGCGTGTAAGGATTGTTTAGAATATTCAAAAGGTAATTGCCCTGCGATAATTAATAATAATAATAATGATAATAATAATAATAATAATAATAATAATAATAATAATAATAGTAATAATAATAATAATAATAATAATAATAATAATAATAATAATAATAATAATAATAATAATAATAATAATAATAAAGCAGGTAGGAATTTATATTAATTTTACTTTTGATATCTCAAACAGGTAAGAAAAACATGTATATCAATCATTTTCATTTACCTTTGGTGGACCATGTAACACAATGCATGTGACATAAAAGTCTCTTCCTTCTACTGCTGGAGATACAAACAAGTCTAATATTTCAGCTGGAGGGCCTGTCATTTGAAATTTAAGAGGTTTTATATTATTAATTCATTTTTATTCAAGTATTCTATTTCATGACATGATCGATAATAATATCTTCAAGATAATCTTAACCCTGTTTAAGATAGAATAGATATCTTTACTCGTACCGCAGTTGATTTTCATTTCAAATCAATAAATAAATATTAATCAGTTATACTCTGAGTTTTATATGATGACATATTCTACTTCTCACCATGCACTTCAACCAGACAGTGGAAGAGGAGGCATAAGAGCCTGCTATATTCCATTTCTTACCATGCACCTCAACCACAGTGGAAGAGGAGGCATAAGAGCCTGCACTGCAGCTATAACGACCTGCATCTTCAAAAGTAGCATCCTGAATGGTCAAGTAAACTTGAGTCATGCCATTGCCATTAGGAAAACTGTCTATTTGATACCGATTGTTATTTAATGAATTCAGTTTGCTTTCATGAAAGGTGAAATCTACCTGTTAAGAAAAAACAAAGTGTCACATTCTGTAGCATAAAGTAATCAGCCAAACATACCAAGAGACATATACTCATATTAAAGAATACTAGGATTCATCTATTAAATTGGTGTGTGAATGTATTATGTACAACAACAAAAAATATAACTTATTCGACAAAACTTGTAGCGATGAATGAACTTACTTCTCCATCCCAGTTTATAACGGTGCACTGAACAGTAAAATTGTCGCCTATAACAACTCTTGCTGGTGCAATGATGTCAAAGACTTCTGGTCCTGCACCTATTTAGAAGTAAATCAAGAGTGTAATATATGGAAAGTATGGATGAGTATTTAATTTTTTTTTTTTAATAATAAGGCATTGATGTATCATTCAAGAATGAACGCTGCCATATTTCCACATTTCTAATTATGAGTTTGACACTCGGACAGACAAGAAAATTTCCCTCATCAAGAAAGGCTCTGGCACAAAGAAAACATCAAGATAAAGAAAAGTAAAATGTTAGGGACATGGCAGATATGAGGCAATGATACACAATAAGAAAAAGACAGGCTGAAAGAATAGTCGAAGTACTGAGGACCTAGATATATGACAGGATTAGGCACTGAGATGACAAATGCTCCGTTTTTTGAAGGAGGATAGGTTATAAGAAAGAGGAAAGCCAGAATGAAAAGAGAGTTTCAGAGTCTGGAGGTAGATGGGAAGAAGCAGTCGCTGCACCGACCAATCAAGTTACAAGCCTCCACTCAGAATGTGTCAGACGAGGCCACTTGGATTGGGTCATGTGGCCTCAACAGCGGGAGAGGGATCCAACTCGCCAACTCATCAAAGCAGCAATAGAATTAATAGTAATAGAAAAGAGAAAGGAATGATACCTTATGGAGAAGAGAAAGTGAATCCAGATTAAAAGTAAGAGGAGGGTCATTAATGAGCCTGATTGCCTTAGCTTCAACCCTATCTAGGAAGTAAATGAAGTTGCACCACATATGTATGAGCAAAATTCTAAGCAGGGACGGATAAGACCTCAGTAGATTTTAAGTAATTGCATGAGGAAAAGAATGACGAAAACAAAATAGAACCCCCAGTTTTTGGATGCAGATTTAGAAATTTGGATCATATGAGTCCTCTAAGACTAGTCTGAGCTAAAGAGAGAGAAAGAAACTACGTGTTGGAAGGTTTACATTAAACTAAATTTTGGGTGCCCCACTCAGATACCCTTTGCAAATAGGAGTTAAGAGTAGAAGAAAGAGTGATATGAGATTGATTACGAGTAGCAAATGAAGGTTGTGAAGATAAGGCAGATAAAA
>JAXCGZ010003798.1:80000-90000 GCA_037179515.1 Halocaridina rubra | reverse complement strand
CATGTTGTCATTTTTTTAACCATTACCTTTGATCAAATTTTGCAATTAGAATAGACATGGTGAAATAGTTCATCATACTTCAAACAAATGTTCTTACAGCCTTTTGATTATGCAAGCAGTGTAGGCAATGTTGACTGCAAATTGTCAGTCAATAAGTCAATCACTAATCATACAACTTCATAAATCCTAGTTTCTATTTTCTGTATTTGTTCTGTCTATTTGTTCACCTATATGTAACTCACATAACCATTTCCTTCTTTGCATGCAACATAACATCTGCATGAAGATGTGAAGACGAGCAAGGTATGTTGAAGTCCAGCATCCTCTTATTTTTGCCTAAAAGTGGCCACCCTGCTGGTCTTAGCAGGATATAAACTCATATTGGAAAAGAATGTTCACTGTAAAAACCTGTACCATATCTCTATTTGTAAATGCAGTAGTGAATATATTGGTATTTTAAACTTGACCTTTATGCCATTACCACATTAACAGATGTTAAATTTTTTGCATTCTGAAACTATTTAGAAATTGCTATCACTTAGAAGAAAATACCCTCCAATATACATTAGAGGTATCACAGATTTCTTTTATGCCATTGGATACTATGCATGTACGTAAAAAACAACTGATATTTACGTTCAACAGAGATAAGGACTCCAGCTAAGAAGGAACCAGCTTCACTCTGGGCAGCACATCTGTAATTCCCAGAATCTCCCATAGAAGCTGCAGGTATCTGTAACTCACCAGCCCTTGAAATTTCCACCCCATAGATATCCGAGATGGGAAACCACTTTTCACCTGGAAAGTAAGAATAATTCAGTGGATATAGCACCTGTCTCCAATCTCAAAATACTAGAACTCCTCAAGATGGCTAACTCTGTTTCTCCCTGTCAAAACAAGCCGAAAATAAACATCAAGCAACATAAGTATAGGCATAGGTCAGCATGGGAAAGGGGAAGTTTAAATGAGATTGCTCGAACAATATAATTTTTAAAATGCATAATATTTACGAAATTATATTTTGTACTGTTCATAAATACTATGCAATGAAAGTACACATCCACACACAGAGTGTCATTACTCCCATATGAGATAAATGGCAAGGAGAGGTGGGAGAGTTTTGGAGTGGATAAAAAAGTCTCTTGGAGAAAGGAAAATATATATTCTTATTATGGGGCTCCAAACATCCCAACAATAACCCAATTATTCCTACCCCCTTGTGACTTTAGTCCATCTATATTGCTTAAAACTAATAATGAGCCGCAAAGGGCAGATTCATTGGGCTCCGTTAATGTGAATTATTTGCAAATAAAAAACCAGGAATAAGTGAGCTCCAGTGCACCTGAATTTTGCAACTAGTAGTAAGCCACAGAAGGGCAAGAAATACTGGGCTCTGGCTCATGTGCATTGCTTGCAATTAATAATAATTCACAAGGGGACAGAACTCTCAGAGCTCCAGCCCATCTGAATTGATTACAACTAATATTGAGTTATAAGGGGTATCCTTTACTTTGTAATTGCTGACAACCGTTAGGTACAATCAGGGAATGTTGCAATCCTCTGAATCATCCCCCAGGCCGCTCTCATGTGTGAAAATAGTCAGAGCGATTTACTGTCAATTGGTATGTTCCTTTTCATCCACCATGCAAGGGATGAACAGCCTAGGTCTCCAGTTACTACTTAATCCCTGACTTATACATCCCTAGAGCATAAATTGGATATGACAGGATGGGCCTCCTTTTCTTATAGAAGGTTACCATCCACTATGCTCTCAATATGTGGAAAAACTTGAATAAGAGTGTGATGTGGCCTAAGAAAACCCTGAAATATCTGTGGCAATATATATATTGGGTGATTACTGGCGAGAGAGACACATGCATAGTTGGGTGAGAATTATATCCTCTGGAAATTGTTGAAAGAAAAATCCTTTTTTAATGGTCACTGAATATAAACGTTAAATGTATTGCTTCACCTAAGGCCCTTATAGAGTCGTACTGTCTTGTTCGTTAAGAATAAGGGAAGGTTGCGTTAGCACCATTGTTGGGAGTTCCCTAGAGCATCAAATTATTTTTATGAGTGACACGGGAACAGGGTAGAAAATTGCCCTCATCGGGCCCGGGCACCAAGAAAAACATTGAGACGAAGAAAAGTAGAAGCTTAAGGATGAGGCAGATATAAGACAATGAAAAACAATAGGAAAAGGACAGGCTGCAAGAATAGCCAAAGTAATGAACGCCTAGAGATATGAGCTTATTCTGCCCTCGGCCTGAGACACAAGGAAGCTGAGTGAAAAGGTGTCTCTCATGTGGTAGCACCTCTCAACGCAGCAGGCTCATTGAGTACAACATTAAATTAATATCTAATAAGGACCAATCTTTTTGCGATTTTAGGCGTTGCTAAGGGCAGAAACTCCCATCCTTCGGGTTTCATGGCATTAAGAAAATGGATTAAGTATCAAACTACATAAAGGAAGGGGGGCTAGAATACTTCCTCCGTGTTCCCCTGCGTGTAGTAAGAATCGACCGAATGGGGCGGAGCGAGGGGACTGGGAATCCCTTCATTTGTATATTCTCTTCCCAAAGAGTCAGAGTATTTTGTCTTGACTCAGTCACTCCCGTTATAAGGGTAAAATGGCTCATGTTTATAGATAGATCAAACTATATGCTATTACTGCTGAAACATCATGCTTAAAAAGAAAATAAATATAAACAGACGAAATTTCTATTTCCAATATTGGTTAACAGCACAGAATGCCTTACCCATCTCCCTTTCCCATGTTATTGTTGGGGGCGGTCGTCCTGTTGCACTGCAACTTATACGAAGAGTATCTCCCTCTCTGACTTGAATTTCTGATGGAAGAGGTTCTCCCAAAAAAGGGGGAACTATAGAAAAACAATGGGATAAGGATTATTAAGGACAGGTGCTTCTTAAAATTGAATAAGTTTGTTAGCTGGACCAAAAGAACCCAACAGTATTTGGTCTCAGTACTCCTTATCTGTTATCATATATTGTACATATTATTCAAAACTACAATGATATATTTTTTTTTGTATGACTTGTAAATGTTATTTATACTTCATTCTTTTATGTATTGCTTTATTTGACTGATAAAGATTTAAATTAAATACTTTATGTTTATAATTCAGTTGCGAAAAAACGACATGGTCTAAACATATGATATTACTAACCAAACATTTCCACAGATATGGAAGCAGATCCATATGGAGTAATGCATTGATATGTACCAACATTTCGAGGTCTTGCTCGAGGGATAGTCAGTTCATGAACTGTCACATTATATTCTGTCTCATATTTTCTGAACTCGTACAGATTTATATCCAGTTCCGAATCCTCAAACTGCCACCTGAAATCTCCTGGCTAGAATACAGGGAGGCAATTTATGTTGCAAATTGACATGTGGAATACACAGTTCTTTCCAAATTAAAATGTTGCGGAAGTATAAGATTTAAAGAGACAACGTCTGTTAAACGTACAAAAGGAATTCTCATAGAATGTCAAACAATTAATTACATAAAGGAAGTTCTCTCAGCAATGATATAGACTATTCTCTTTCTGTCAAGAAAGTTACAGAAGTTTTTACTATAATGTCGAATTCTTCTAAAACAACACCAGGAATAGTATTATTAAATAAAAAGCGAAATGAACATACTTAGAAAAAGTTTTACTTGAATCTATACAGAATTAAAATATTAAAAAACTTCAATCTGATATTAATCACAAAATAAATATATTGAAAACAAAGTGGTTTCCATAAACTGTACCAGCTTTACTTTTCCTTTATTCACATTACATGAAATCGTTCACTATGCATAAATATAAATCATTTTAATTTAAGATATATTCATACTGTTCATATATTGTTTATGCAACTTTTGTGTATTAGCAAGGGGTTGACCACACCGCGAGTTTAGGCTTGATACAGAGGGTGGTAGAGTTTGCTCAAAGTATTATAGAAACACATCATCCATCGGATTTGACCCTTTTCATTTGCCTGGAGAAACAACAATAGACTAGCTCTCGAATTGCTTTTGGATTGCAGAATGATCGTACCCCGAAGCCTTTATACCAAGAACGAGAGAGGGTCACCACATCTTTGCTCACATGGAATGGAATCTTGAAACCATTACTATGTGGCTTTAGAAGACTAAATATTTACTGAAAAAGTTATAATTTCGCAATGTCTTAAGGTATACTGATACTGAAATCTATGTACCCAGATTGTTCGGCATCTGGAGTAAGTATGCATTGCCTATGATTCCATGGGTATATAGTGGACAGACAATGTAGTGGGGGAACTAGCTTAATCCCTCCCTATAACCTTCCCGAGTATATCATGCTCCACTTACACTAGGTCTTTAGGCCAGTAAGTTGTCGCTGGCAGATAATGAAGGCTTACACATACTGCATGGCTTCTCAACTCAATACGGCATGTAACTGAGATGATTCTTCAGGTCTGTTCTTTGTACATGCATTAAATTGTTTCCTATTGTCATCTTACCTCTCTTTGGATGATCACACCGATAATGAATTTACAAATATCACAAATCTATTATGTGTGGTTCAAAAGAGACATGAATCCAGACAACATTATTGGGGATGACGCTAAAAAGAGAGTCTTGAAATGAAAACACAATAACGTCTAGTACAAAACCTCATTGAAAAGTCTATCTTGTATCTCACAGCTAACAGAGCTCAAACTGCTTACAAATATTGTAATGAAACTGACAATGTTAGCAAGAATGGATTTTTTAAAGTCAAGGATGAATCTTTCTAGGGCTCCTCTTTTCGCCGATAACTTCACTTCCGTTATACCAAGATCAATAAAGCGAAATTCGTATATCTATGTTATATTTTCATAGGAAACGGTGAACTTTTGAGCATAGAGATGCCTGCATATGGTGAAGTCCATGTCATCTCTCTAGGGTTATTGGTTTCCGCCAAGGTAAAGGAATTTGTACAGTCCCTTGGAGATTCAGTCGTGAGCTTCAAGATTTCAGACGTCTAGTACCATTCCATACCAAACAGCCCCACAAAACTCATTCTTCATTCAATAAAGGATTCACATAGAAAGCCTACCTTTCAAACATTATATCCCAGATCTTAAGTAAGGGGTTGGAACTCAAAAGGTAGAATATTTAAAGATAGAAATATCAACTGCTTCATCAGAAGAAGTAAATGAATCTATGAAAAAAACCGTTTGAGAACCTTCAAGACCTGTGGATTGTGTCCTTGTCTAATTAACAAAGACTTAATCTGGAAATGGGGGAAATCCTCTCCCCCAGTCAGTAAGCTCAGACAACAGGTGTCAATATTTCTGAAAAAGTCCATAAAGAATATAAAAAAGCAGGGGTCTCTCAACTCTGAACAAGTACATTTCTTGTGCCAAGATAGACTATTAACAAGAGAAAACGTACAGCTGAGGCTCCAGAGATATGCATGGATTACCAGTATAAGACCACAAAATTCATGCTGACATATCGTACTGACTTTATTCATCACGTCATTCTTAAATCTGGATTTGGAATCACATAGTTTTGATTCAAGGTCCTCCCATTTCTTTCTCCACTATTTTTCTGAACATCTTCACAGACATTTCAAAGAGTGGCTGAAGATTCTACACTCTCAAAGGCCAGTCATATTAATTCAAAGGAAGTAGCAGAGGTTTACATCTCCTTGAAGAACAAAGTGCATAGAGGAAGACCTATATCCAGTTCCCTGTGACAACATGACTGTTGGTTATATAAGAAAAAAACAGGAAGTTCAACGAGGTCATGAGCCCTGAATAAAAAGGTACTAGCATTGGAAATGAAGTTGAGGAAGAGGAGGATCACAACATCAGCATATCACATTAATATGAATGGCGTGTCTCGTCAGTTCTTCTACTAGTAGGGATGTTCACTGAACCAAACGCTATATCTCCTGGACCTTCAGATGCTTATTCCTCATACCAGCAAACAAGTAACTAATTCAGTGTGTCTCGTTTATCAGAAACCTAATGGCAATAGCAGTGCTCATATTCACAAGTGAATGGAATATTTAGATAGTGGTATATACTTGTATATTTCCCATAATAAGTCAACTTTCAATAGGTATGAAAACTCTTCCATTACTGACAGGTCGAACAATGCTGATGACCTCTTGATGGCCAATTCATTCATAGTGTATGAATTCAGGAGGGATGTGACCATCTGCGATGCATTGGAATATCCAAATTGTCTCAGTAGGAATCCACAACTACGATATGTTTCTCTTTTCATTCGTGGTTGAATATAATGAGGAAGGCATGGTCGTCCTCCTTTCTCAGAAAGTGGTGTTAATTCTCTTGATAGCCATGAAGAGATCTATAATGAGGTAGTATGAGGCTGCCTATCTACCTGTACCACGTTCATTGGAGAAAAGAACCTAGCCAGCATCACTGCCAGGATGGTTTTTAGTCTCTTGGAGTTCCTATTCTCAAATGGAATCTATCTCTTCCAGCACTTGTTATTTATAAGGTATCTTGCCAAAGCCCCAAAGGCAAGATATTAACAGAGACATCTATAACCCAAATGTCCAGGTCTTGAAAGAAATTTATCGGATAAGATTTCCAAAACGTCTCTCGAGCTTGACAGAGGAACTTGATATAGTGCTATTGCTTATGGAGTCAAGGCTTTCTAAGTCCGAGTTCTTAACATTTAGGCCAAAGCTATGTTCCCACCTTCTTCTTCTTGGCCTGTAAAGTCAGAAACTGGCCTCCTTCATAGGGGAAAACAGTTTGATAAGGCAGCTTGCTGATCACTCTCTGTCAATTCAGTTAGATCGAGCTTTCTTGACAAAGAATAATTCTCCTATACATTGCAAAAAGACAATAATCAACAAGCTACTGTAATAGAATGTACCTTCTCAGTGGGTATCCTATTTCCTGCCGAAATATTTCCTCTCAATACAAAGGAGATGTCATATTTTTACCCTTGTATAGGGATATATATGTCGTTTGGACATGCAGTTATGTTCCCATGCATTCCCATAAAAACACCAAAACCAAAATGTAATGTTTTCTTAAACGACTTAAGAGAAATTGCCACTACGGTAGCCTTCAACCTTCCGATGCCAAATAAGACATTTACAGAGCCACAGGATTGTCTTCTTCTTTAAAGGTTTAATTCATCACAATGTTAAAGACATTCCTGCCAATATATATATATATATATATATATATATATATATATATATATATATATATATATATATATATATATATATATATATATATATATATATATATATATATATATATATATATATATATATATATATATATATATACATATATATACATATATATATATATATATATATATATATATATATATATATATATATATATATATATATATATATATATATATATATATATATATATATATATATATATATATATCCCTTAAAAAGACTGGCAAGAATATCTTCTCTTTTTGCCCTGTGTATTGTTGTAGTCGAATAAATGAGGCTGAGCAAGGTGACCGGGAATCCCTTTCTCTGCATTTTCCTGCCTCAGAGAGTCAAGCTTTTTGCTCTGACTCATCCACCCCTCCAAAGGGGGATTATGACTTTTGTATATATATATATATATATATATATATATATATATATATATATATATATATATATATATATATATATATATATATATATATATATATATGAATCACTTTTACCAAGACCTGTACTTGAATCTAGCACTTATAATTACTAAGCCAAGGTGCTACCAACAACACCACAGAAGGTCTTAAAAGGAAAACAGATATTACAGCTTATATCTGCTATATTAGGAATGAACGCTCTCTATCTGAATGCCACTATGTTCACTAATGGTTTAGTTTTCTCATTTAATTCAACCCCCAATCTCATTAGGGACCAACAATAATCAAATAAGCACATTACCATATGTGAAAACATTAATCATTTTTACCCCGACCGGGACTTGAACCTAGGACTTATAATACTAAGCCAATGCGCTACCAACTACACCACAGAAGGTCTTAATAGGGACACAGACCTTACAGCTTATATCTGTTATACTAGGAATGAACATAGTGGCATTCAGATAGAATGCGTTCATTCCTAGTATATCAGATATATACTGTAAGGTATGTTTCCCTATTAGGACCTTCTTTGGTATAGTTGGTAGCACCTTGGCTTAGTTATTATAAGTCCTAGGTTCAAGTCCAGGTCGGGGTAAAAATTATTCATGTTTTCACATATGGTAATGTGCTTATTTGATTATATATATATATATATATATATATATATATATATATATATATATATATATATATATATATATATATATATATATATATATATATATAAAATCGCAATATACTTAATGACAGTATGGCAGCTTAGCACATAAATAATAATTCCATTGTTGAGCTCAGGCTATCTCTCCGAATGGTCTGCACTTTGTTGTCACTTCTTTTCCTGGTGCAAAATTTACTTTTAAGTATTTCTGAGTGAATATAGCTGCCCTTTTTCTTTCGTTGTTAGCTGTTGTTTGCATGAACCATTTATCCCCACATCTATGGGTGATGTCAAATTTGTTTTTAAGTAATTACGGGTGACTATCAATTACCTTTTTCCCTCGATATTACTTATAGTTTGCATGCACCATTCATGTGTATTATTAGTAAACTAGAATTAGGACTGCATTTTGTGTACATGTAACATAAATAAAATGTGACCTTTCATAAATGCAATTGAGAATTTAAATTATCTTCGCCTTAGATTATAAATTACACATCATGTACGATAATATTCATCAACATTAGTAATCTGCCATTCTAGTAAGTGAAAGGGACATAAGCTAGTAGTCTGTAGAACGACTGTTGGTTAAATATATGCGGTATCCAACCATATACCAAAAAATAGAGAATAATGAATGTCCGTGAAAAAGTAAAGGAAATATATGCTATATACATTTTTTACCTGTGCATTTTTTGAGTACTGAGTAGAGCAACGAAGGGACAAGTTCTCATCCTCAAAGAAGTCACCGCCCGTCACACCAAGCAGCCTTGGGGCTCGACCTGCGTAAAAATACACGAACAGTTAGATAGGCAAAGAGAATACTCTTTATAAGTAATGCCCAAGTATTCAGTTCATTTTTATTAGTACAAGATTAAACAAACTAATATAATATTCAATAAATATTAGATATTGTAATCCATGCCATGTTTACCTTTAATCTGATAAAAGTTACAAAAGAGAGTTTGGCAAAATTCCCAAATTTATTTTGAAGTACGGTGTGCCACTACACGAATTGTAAATCTTCCACTGAATGTTACCTTTTTAAAGACTAACCTTCGATGTTAATAAGAATATTCTTTGAGGCTCCTGGAATATAGCAGACATAATGTCCGTTATCTCTGAAGCTCATAGATTCTATATAAACAGTAGATCCTCGTCTATTGGCTCCTTCCTCGGTACTGTATATCTCTCTTCCAGGATACTCGAGTCCTAAGTCAAGCTTGGCGCCATCTTTCAACCAAAGAATCTAACACCGATTTTAAAATGATATAACAAAAAATGAAGACACCAGTCTCTATTTCTATAAACTATACAGTTTACAATGATTCAAAGTGCATAATTAAATTTCCTATTAATTATAATTTTAAAAATTACAAATAATTTTAGTAATTCAAGCGTAATCTCCTATTAATAAGCATTTTCAATCATAAAACAGTTTTTAGTCACTGGCAGGGATTCAAACCTAAGACACATAGGATTGTGCCAAGGCGCTAACATCTGTACCATCAAAGGTATGACAAAAAAAAAATCTCTCAGCTAACAGCTGAAACTAGGAAATGAATACATTCGAATGTTTACTTTTTTATTTACTCTCTCTCTTCAATCTCGCTCGTGACTTTCATTGGCATTTACTTAAGATCTTGATATATAGGCTTATACAATGATTAACATATCATTATATGCGAACATATGA
>JAXCGZ010003798.1:65000-75000 GCA_037179515.1 Halocaridina rubra | reverse complement strand
AAACATACTGGCAGATTTGTCTCCAGAAATACATATAAATGGCATAGTAAGGGCAGTATATGCATTCTTATCAAATGTAAGGGTAGCCTTCAGGCACATGGACAAGGAAATGTTCAGAAATATATATGTAACCTATGTGAAGCCAAAACTCGAATATGCAGCCCCCTTTTGGAATCCGCACTTGAAAAAGCACATAGCTAAGCTTGAAAAAGTTCAAAGACATGCCACGAAACTGGTGCCAGAAATACGTAATCTCAGTTATGATGAGAGGCTGAGGGAATTAGACTTACCATCACTCGAAGCTAGAAGAGTGAGGGGGGATATGGTGACAGTCTTTAAATTCCTTCATGGTTATGATAGAGTGGAGAGGGATCGATATTTTGATATGGCTGGCTCTAGAACTAGAGGTCATAGTTTGATGCTTGGTAAGAAAACTTCTTTGCAGGATGTAAGGAAATACTTTTTCAGTGTAAGAATAGTTGTTAATTGGAATTCGCTAAGCGAGGAGGTAGTTATGCTATCTCAGTCAATAGTTTTAAGGACAGGTATGATAAGTATCACTAAGTAGAAAATGGAACCGATCAGGAGACGGGAAGATACGAGCTTTGGGCTCTTTCTCCTAAGTATCATATTTAAGGAGTCACTGGAGTTGGGGGAGATTCCAAGATGCTGGAAACAAGCAAATGTGATACCTATCTTCAAAAAGGGAAGGAGGGATATGGCTCTGAACTATAGACCAGTTTCCTTGACCAGCATAGTTTGCAAAGTTATGGATAAACTACTAAGGAAACATATCTCTCTTCACTTGGAATCCTTCAACTTTTTGTCAGTGAGGCAACATGGCTTCAGAGAAGGTAGATCAACAGTAACAAACTTATTAGAATTTTATGATGAGGTAAGCCAAATCTTACAAGAAAGAGAGGGCTGGGCAGATTGCATATTCCTAGACTTCCAGAAAGCGTTTGACACTGTTCCACATGGGAGACTTATTAGGAAGCTGCAATCAATATCTAGAATAGGTGGAAATGTTTTGGAATGGATAAAAACTTACTTAGAAGGAAGGGAACAGAGGGTTAGAGTAAGATACTCAGTGTCTGAATGGAGAAGAGTTAGTAGTGGAGTTCCACAGGGTTCAGTTTTAGGGTCACTTTTGTTCTTTGTATATGTAAATGACCTACCAGAGTCGGTAAATTCATTCATAAACATGTTTGCAGATGATGCAAAGATTGTGAAGAAAGTAAAAAACGACAACAATGGTAGAGAAGTTCAGGAGGATCTAAATAATCTGCATGAGTGGTCAGAAAAGTGGCCAATGAAATTCAATACTTCAAAATGTAAGGTAATGAGAATGGGTACAAGTGCAAGAAGGCCTAAGCTTGACTACTCGGTGGCTGGAGTACAACTTCAAGAGACATAAAATGAGAGAGATCTAGGAGTAAACATACTGGCAGATTTGTCTCCAGAAATACATATATATGGCATAGTAAGGGCAGCATATGCATTCTTATCAAATGTAAGGGTAGCCTTCAGGCACATGGACAAGGAAATGTTCAGAAATATATATGTAACCTATGTGAGGCCAAAACTCGAATATGCAGCCCCCTTTTGGAATCCGCACTTGAAAAAGCACATAGCTAAGCTTGAAAAAGTTCAAAGACATGCCACGAAACTGGTGCCAGAAATAGGTAATCTCAGTTATGATGAGAGGCTGAGGGAATTAGACTTACCATCACTCGAAGCTAGAAGAGTGAGGGGGGATATGGTGACAGTCTTTAAATTCCTTCATGGTTATGATAGAGTGGAGAGGGATCGATATTTTGATATGGCTGGCTCTAGAACTAGAGGTCATAGTTTGAAGCTTGGTAAGAAAACTTCTTTGCAGGATGTAAGGAAATACTTTTTCAGTGTAAGAGTAGTTGATAATTGGAATTGGCTAAGCGAGGAGGTAGTAAATGCTATCTCAATCCATAGTTTTAAGGACAGGTATGATAAGTATCACTAAGTCTAAAATGGAACCGATCAGGAGACTGGAAGATACGAGCTTTGGGCTCTTTCCCGTAAACACAATTAGGTAATCACAATTAGGTAATCACACACACACACACACACACTCACACACACAAAGAACAGGTTTTAAGGCTATAGAGAGAGGATGGAAGCATCACTGAGATGGATGAAGAGATCTGCAAAGAATTGAACAAGGAGTTTCTGTCAGTATTTACAGTAGAAAATACCCCAGCCCCTCAGATTGCAGTGATAGAAGCTCAAGGGCCGGTATTAGAGAACATCAACCTTACAGCCACAGAGGTATGCAAAGCGCTGATGGATTTAGATGTTCATAAAGCTACAGGTCCTGATGACATATCCCGTCATGTGCTTAAAAAATGCTCAAACTCAATATCAGTGGCACTAAGTATCATATTTAAAAAGTCACTGGAGTCAGGGGAGATTCCAAGATGCTGGAAACAAGCAAATGTGATACCTATCTTCAAAAAGGGAAGGAGGGATACGGCTCTGAACTATAGACCAGTTTCTTTGACCAGCATAGTTTGCAAAGTTATGGAGAAACTACTAAGGAAACATATCTCTCTTCACTTGGAATCCTTCAACTTTTTGTCAGTGAGGCAACATGGCTTCAGAGAAGGTAGATCAACAGTAACAAACTTATTAGAATTTTATGATGAGGTAAGCCAAATCTTACAAGAAAGAGAGGGCTGGGCAGATTGCATATTCCTAGACTTCCAGAAAGCGTTTGACACTGTTCCACATGGGAGACTTATTAGGAAGCTGCAATCAATGGCTAGAATAGGTGGAAATGTTTTGGAATGGATAAAAACTTACTTAGAAGGAAGGGAACAGAGGGTTAGAGTAAGACACTCAGTGTCTGAATGGAGAAGAGTTAGTAGTGGAGTTCCACAGGGCTCAGTTTTAGGGCCACTTTTGTTCCTTGTATATGTAAATGACCTACCAGAGTCTGTAAATTCATTCATGAATATGTTTGCAGATGATACAAAGATTGTGAAGAAAGTAAAAAACGAGAACAATGGTAGAAAACTTCAGGAGGATCTAAATAATCTGCATGAGTGGTCAGAAAAGTGGCTAATGAAATTCAATACTTCAAAATGTAAGGTAATGAGAATGGGTACAAGTGCAAGAAGGCCCAAGCTTGACTACTCGGTGGCTGGAGTACAACTTCAAGAGACAGAAAATGAGAGAGATCTAGGAGTAAACATACTGGCAGATTTGTCTCCAGAAATACATATAAATAGCATAGTAAGGGCAGCATATGCATTCTTATCAAATGTAAGGGTAGCCTTCAGGCACATGGACAAGGAAATGTTCAGAAATATTTATGTAACCTATGTGAGGCCAAAACTCGAATATGCAGCCCCCTTTTGGAATCCGCACTTGAAAAAGCACATAGCTAAGCTTGAAAAAGTTCAAAGACATGCCACGAAACTGGTGCCAGAAATACGCAATCTCAGTTATGATGAGAGGCTGAGGGAATTAGACTTACCATCACTCGAAGCTAGAAGAGTGAGGGGGGATATGGTGACAGTCTTTAAATTCCTTCATGGTTATGATAGAGTGGATAGGGATCGATATTTTGATATGGCTGGCTCTAGAACTAGAGGTCATAGTTTGAAGCTTCGTAAGAAAACTTCTTTGCAGGATGTAAGAAAATACTTTTTCAGTGTAAGACTAGTTGATAATTGAAATTCGCTAAGCGAGGAGGTAGTTAATGCTATCTCAATCCATAGTTTTAAGGACAGGTATGATAAGTATCACTAAGTATAAAATGAAACCGATCAGGAGACGGGAAGATACGAGCTTTGGGCTCTTTCCCGTAAACAAAATTAGGTAATCACAATTAGGTAATCACAAACACACACACGCACAGATTGCATATTCCTAGATTTCCAGAAAACATTTGACCCGGTCCCACAAGGAAGACTTATTAAGAAGCTGCAAGCAATGGCAATAATATGTGGAAATGTCTTGGAACGGATAAATACTTACTTAGAAAGATGGGAACATAGTACTAGAGTAAGACACCCAGGGTTAGTAGTGGAGCTCCAAAGGGGTTCAGCCTTAGGGTCACTTTTTCTCCTTGTATATGCAAATGACCCTCCAGAGGCTGTAAATTCATTTATGAATATGACTGCAGAGGATTTTTTATGAGTGTGACACCGGGACAGGTAAAAACTGCCCTCATCATGAAAGGCCCGAGCACGAGAAAGCATCATTACAAAGGAAAAGAAAAAGACTAAGGACAAGGCAGTGATGAGGGAATGTTGCACAAATAAATGACAATGAGAAAAAAAAGTCAAAGTACCGAGGACCTAGAGGTATATAGGATTAGTCCCTGCATGATGATAGATCCATTTTTTGAAGGATGATAGTTCATAAGAATTAGGAAAGACAGAAGGAGGAAGAGAGTTCCAGAGTCTGGAGGCTGATGGGAAGAAGCAGTCACTGCACCGACCAATCCGCAAGCTACAAATCTCCACACAGTACCTGTTAGATAAGGCCGCTTGGTGAGTGTTGCGCGGCCTCGGCAGTGGGGGAGGGATGCAACTAGCAAAGTCATCAGAGCAGCGATGGAAGTAGTAATGATAAAAAAGAGAAAGGGAAGATACTTTATGGCGAAGAGAGAGATAATCCAGATCAGAAGTAAAAAACGGATCATTATTGAGTCTGACTGCCTTAGATTCAACCCTATCAAGGAGATAAGTATAAGAAGAAGCACCCCAGATGTGAGCAGTATTCTAAGCAGGGACGGATAAGACCTTTATAGATTTCAAATAACTGTAAAAAGGAAAAGTACTGACGAAAACGAAACAGAACCCCCAATATTTTGGATAAAGATTTAGAAATTTGGATTATGTGATTCCTCCAAGACAAGTTAGAGGCTATATGGATTCCTAATATGTTGATAGAATTAAGAGGGTAAATTTCGTTACTTTTGAAGAAAATAGGGTTAACAGGAGGAGAAGAAGATAAAGAGATAGCCAGAAACAGTGTTCTGGAGGCATTGAATTTAACTAAATTTTGAGAGCCCCACTCAGATTCCCTCTGCAAATCAGACTTGAGAGTTTACAAAAGAATGATACAAACTGATTACGAGTAGCAGATGAAGGGTGTGAAGAAAAGGCGGAGGAAAAGTGAGGGTAGAATTATCAGGAAAGGCATGAAGAAGAGAGGAAGATGGGGATTGTAGAAGATCATTGATGAAGAGAAGGAACAGAGTTGGTGAAAGAACAGAGCTCTGTGGATCACCACTGGTAACAGAGAAAGGACTAGATGTCGCACCATCAACAACTACAGATATAAAACGGTCAGAAAGAAAACTGGAAATCAGAGAACAGAAAGAAGGAGTAAAGCCATAGGCAGGGAGTTTGGCCAACAGAGCCTTGTTCCAGACTCTATCAAAAGTCTTAGAGATATCGAGGGCATCGACAAAGGATTCCCCATAGTACCTCTGAGAAGATGACCATACATGAGTAAGATAGGACAAGAGGTCACCAGTGGATCTTGCCTTGCGGAGGACATACAGGTGATTGGAGATAAGTGAGTTAGATTCAAGGCGTTTCAAGAAGTGAGCATTGAAAAAAGTCTCAAAAACTTTAGTAATAGAGGAGGTTAGGGCAATAGGTCGGTAGCTTGAAGGAATAGAGCGGTCACCCTCCTTAGGAACAGGTTGAACTTGAGCATGCTTCCAAGATGAAGGATAGATACTGGTTGACAGAATGAGGCAAAAAAGATGGCAAAGCACGGGAGCCAGTTCATCTGCAAACTCCTTAAGGAACCTTGCAGCAATACCATCGGGACCAGATGCCTTATTTGTCTTTAGCTAGCGAAGAACATTATGGAATAAGCGTGAAGATAGGATAAGGGAGGGCATAGGGTCAGAAAGGGGTAAAGATTAAATGACAGGTGCTCTGGAATCATTTATAGAAGAGTTGGCAGAAAAATGAGAGCCAAAGAGAGTGGCTTTGTCAGTGGGAGAGCAATCTATAGAACCATTAGAATGAATGAGAAGGGGAAAGCTTAGGTTGCAAAAGTTTTTGGAGAGGTTTTTGGATAAGGACCAGAAGCATTTGTCAGTTTGAGAGGAGTTAAGGTCATCAACTTTCCTTCTTATAAAGGAAGCCTTAGACCTTCAAATCTGAGCAGTACAGTGATTCCTAGCTACAATAAAAGCAGAGCAAGTTAAATCGGAAGGAGAGGCTTGGTAAGATCGGTGTTCCCGATTCCTGGCCTGGATAGCCATGGAACATGAACGGTCAAACCAAGGTTTCGGGGGAGAGAAAGCTTTTGTAGAAGAGGGGATGTACGTCTCAAATCCTGAGGTCATGATCTCGGCAACTTTTAGAGCTACCTAACCAGAGTTGCGGGATCACAAGCAGTAGTCATCGCATGGGAAGTCAAAGAGGAAGGTGCCCAAATTTTCTTGTTTGGTACGCTCAAAATGCCATAGGCGGCGCTGAGTAGGAGGGATTGGTGGAGGGGGAGCAAAAATGGAAAATACTGAGATCATAGAGTGGTCAGATTTACCAAGAGGGGAAAGCACAAAATAAAAGTAGTTTGAAACGTTAGAAGTAAGAAAACAAATTTATTAGGATGTCTGCATTGGAGAATAGGGCATCCAAAAAGGCAGCTCCAACTGATGTCAGGATGATGCGGGAGCAAACTTGATGGGCAGGATGACAATGACAAGACATTCATTGGATTAAGTTCAGCAGGAGGCCTACTACACATGTAGTAGGTGGTCGGCCATGGAGATGAATGGGTCAGTCTCCATCTCGTTTAGATTCGGAAAGATTTTTAATTGGTTTTAGAAGGGGCAAGAAGCAGCCTGACACCCAGGGAGACACTGCTAGGATTTTTGAATCAGCACGCCCATAAGCTTTGGTTGGCTATCTGACCCAGCAGAAGGCCATTAATGCCCCTAGTAGGAGGTTGATCTTGGAGATGTGGCCATCCATTTTCATCTCGTTGGTATGTGGAAGAGCAGCTTTAATTTGCATCAGGAAAACATGGGAGCCAGCCTAAAGGGCAGGGAAGCCTGTATAGGCTCACTGGGTCTTTACTTGGAGGGTGAACTGGCAGCAAAGCAGATGGTGCAGGAATGCAATATAAGGTGGCATGGAAAAGAGAGGCAAAGCAGCAAAGAGTCCATCTCCATCTTGTTGTCATTTCAGGAAAGGAGGATATAACTGGCATCAGGAGATGCAGGAGCCAGCTTGAAGGGTAGAGAGGCCTGTATGGGTTCATTGGGCATTCTCTTTGAGGGCAAGCTGGAATGGAGAGATGAGGAGAAGCAGCCATTCTGCACTCCGATGGGTCACTGGTGTCCGATGTGGCAAGAATGTGGAGTGAAAAAAAGAAGTTACATTTTGGAGATTTTTTAAGACTAGTTGAAAACTTATTGGATATATACTTTATTGATCAAAATGGTCAATTTATATACAGTTGATGCAGGCTGCACATTAGTGTCTTGCTCACTCTGGAGAGCTATTATAAAGAATAGATCCTGTTTATAAAGATAAGGTTAGGGCACAGTCTGAGAGATACTTTTAGATTTATAAAGATAAGAATCAAGACGATTCTTGGCCAAGCCTTGATTTCAATCCTGTATGTGGTTGGTAGGAAAGGCGATGGTGCAATATATATACTTCTAATACAAGAAATTTCTCTGCATACTATGCATAATGACTTTGCTGCAAATGAATCGCTTGAAAAAATGAAAAAGATTGTCAAGACATTCTCTTGCTTAAAGATATTTTGGCCCCTCTGAGAGTGGCACTTCCTAATCATTATCTTTTTTTCCTAATAATTTCTTTTTGTCAAAGAATGTTTAATAACCTGATGATGGAGGTTGACATACGAATGGCTTGTATACTAAGGAAGATGAGAATTCATGTTGGAAATCATTTCCAAAAAGCCTTCTACCAAAGGGAAGAAGTTCACTCTATAAACTCTTAACAGATACATCTGAAGCATGTTGTTTTATTATATTGCTCAATATGTACATTACACTGATGCAAATCAGTGCACACACACACACACACACACACACACACACACACACACACACACACACACACACACATGGTTATGATAGAGTGGATAGGGATCGATATTTCGATATGGCTGGCTCTAGAACTAGAGGTCATAGTTTGAAGCTTCGTAAGAAAACTTCTTTGCAGGATGTAAGGAAATACTTTTTCAGTGTAAGAGTAGTTGATAATTGGAATTCGCTAAGCGAGGAGGTAGTTAATGCTATCTCAATCCATAGTTTTAAGGACAGGTACGATAAGTATCACTAAGTCTAAAATGGAACCGATCAGGAGACGGGAAGATACGAGCTTTGGGCTCTTTCCCGTAAACACAATTAGGTAATCAATTAGGTAATCACACACACACACACACACACACACACACACACACAGGGGAAAGAGAAAAAGCTGTCCTATCCTGCCTTGAAGGAAGTTTAGAAGAGTTGCCAGAGGCGAAACCATCACATCACAATATCTAATTTTTTTTTTAAATTGGGGAGAGCTCTTACAGTCATTTACCTGATCCTGTGGTTCCATATATTGTTAAAATTAATATCCTTTCCATTATATTAACATGATAGTTAGTTTGATACACGAAATAATTGAATAATTAAATAAATGTGAAAAATACACCTGTCAACAGTTCTGAGTTTAAGCTGCCTAGTAGCAAACCTGTCTTATTTTTTCTTTTTGCTTTCACTTTTATTATTTTTTATTTTGTATAAGTTGGGTTAAATATAAAGTCTGATCCTTTAATAACATACCTTGGTTAGCAAGTGGTTAATATTTTTTTTTTCTGAAATGACCAGTTTATCAGTAAGAAGAATATATAGCAGAAACAGGTGGGTATCTCCTCAGATGCAAATTCGAATTTTCTTTCAAGTGGACTTTTGTTTTTCATTTTTTCCCCTCAGATTACCAAAGTCAAATTTTAAGTTAGGATGTGTGTTACCAGAAAAGAGATAAATTGAGTAACTAAATAGTACTCATATGACAATATAAAAATTCTGTGTGAAATTTAAATAGAAGCTTTCCTTTTTTCTTTTCCTTCTCTCTAAATTCTGTGAAAGGGAAACCATGAAAATGAGACCATCTCTGTCCCAAACCCCCCCTATCCAATGGTTGGGGAAGGGTGCTAAAGGGTCCCCAGGGGATGTAGCAGGAGGAGGAGTAGCTGTTAGGAGATAAAAAACAAAAAATCAAGGAATCAGGGACAATGGTTATAAACCTTGATGATAAAATTCGGAGTATGGATAAAGAAATGAACGAGAATGAAACACTCAGAGAGGAAATAAGATGTTTGGAGAAAGCAAATAAAGCACAAGGGCAAGAGAGAACAGAACTAGAAAAACGAATAAAGATGCTGGAAGGGGAAAAGAATGAACTAGAAACCAGAATTTCTAAAAAACATGATAACAACAAACAGCTAAATGACAACCTAAATGAATTAAATGTTAGTTCACTGCTCTCTTCTGAGAGAGACGAGATTGCAGCTTGGAATGTTCAGATTAAGGATAACATTGAACAGTTTAGAAAAGAGTGTCAGGAGCTGAATGCAAAACATGATGCCATGAAAACTTCCTTTGCTGATGCACTAAAGGGGAATGTGGCAGTAAAAGAGGCTGTGAAGGTGGTGGCATTGGAAAACATACAAACAGTTAACTATTAAGAAACAGTAATCAAAAATATTAAAGTCATTGTGTTGGAAAGGGCAAATCCATTGATTAAACAGGCACTTAATAAAGAGAAGACAGTAGTAATTTCAGGTATAAGCAAATACCAGGAGCCAACATGGCAGGGGAGACTTGAAGAAAATAATAGCTAGGGTTGTATACCTGATAAGAAAACTTGAAGTAGTTTGTGGTCCTGAGGATATTGTAAACATTCACCAACTAAGTAAATATTCTAGGGAGGGAAAGCAGAGACAAACAAAAGTA
>JAXCGZ010003798.1:45000-60000 GCA_037179515.1 Halocaridina rubra | reverse complement strand
GTGACTCTCTATATTACTCATTTAATATAATGTTAAAAATGTTCAGAATCCAATCAAGTTATCGGTCAAAACTAACAAAATCCAATCAGGTAAATAGTTTAAGCTACAGTATTTGATAAAAAATAATAATCAACGCTACATAATGCAATCAACATTTTGTTTATAAGACGCAAAATTCGAAAACTTGCTAACCAAATATTACATATCCAGTAGAGTGCAATCTACATTCACTTATCAAGTTCTACAAAATTCAATCAACTTATCTGTCAAAATTTATAAAAATAATCAAGTTACGGTAAACATTAAATAATTTTTTAATACAAATTATATTATGATGATAAGCATTCACTCTAAGGTAAGAGTAAATCAACAATTAAACAATAATTATGGAAGTCAAATGGACGTACTTTTTTTCAATTCTTTAAGTCTGAAGAAATATTGAAAAAAAAATCTTTAATTCAATTTCACACAAAAATTGGGAAAATAAAGAGCATTTTTGCTCAAATCTAATTAACAGCGTAATTAGGACTGAATGATAAAACTAAAGATGATAGGAATACTGCCATATGTTATTTAAGTTTTTGAATTTAGAGGCATTTCTGGAGACATTCAAAGAGGAAAAGACTCTTTAAATCGAATTAGATCCAAAAATAGTACGTCAGTCTATAGAATTTTTGTAAACTTGCAAAACGCCATTGGTTCATATTACTGAATCTCGAATACCATTTGGTACATCACTCTGAAACGTTAATAGATATGCTTGCGTCATATGAGATACACGTAAATTTCATGTTTCACAAAGAGAAAAGGTCTCAAGATCCTGAAATTAGAGACTAATTTCTGATTGGATTCTGTACATTTTCTGACCACTCTATGATCTCTGTCTCTTCCATTTTCGCTCCCCCACTACCAATCCCTCCTACTCAGCGCCGCCTTTGGCACTTCGAGCGTACCCAACATGAAAATTTGCGTAACTTTCTCTTTGACTTCCCATGGGATGACTACTGTTTTCGGTCCCGCAACCCTGATCAGGTAGCTCTAAAAGTTGCCGAGATCGTGACCGCGGGAATGGAGGCGTACATCCCCTCTTCTACAAAAACTTTCTCTCCCCCTAAACCTTGGTTTGACTATGCCTGCTCCATGGCTATCCAGGCTAGGAATCAGGCTCACCGATCTTACCAAGCCTCTCCTTCCGATTTAACTCGCTCTGTTTTTATTATAGCTAGGAATCGCTGTACAGCTCAGATTCGAAGGTCTAAGGCTTCCTTTATAAGAAGGAAAGTTGATGACCTTAACTCCTCTCCCACTGACAAATGCTTCTGGTCCTTAGCCAAAAACCTCTCCAAAATCTTCTGTTACTCAAGCTTTCCCCCTCTCATTCTTTCTGATGGTTCTATAGCTTTCTCTCCCACTAACAAAGCCACTCTCTTTGGCTCTCATTTTTCTGCCAACTCTTCTATCAACGATTCCAGTGCACCTGTTCCTCAGTCTTTTCCCCTCTCTAACCCTATTGCTTCCCTTATCCTTTCTTCACGCAATGTTCATAAGGTTCTTTGCTCGCTAAAGACAAACAAGGCATCTGGTCCCGATGGTATCCCTGCAAAGTTCCTTAAGGAGTTTGCAGATGAACTGGCTACCGTGCTTTGCCGTCTTTTTCACCTCATTCTGTCAACCAATATCTATCCTTCATCTTGGAAGCATGCTCTAGTTCAACCTGTTCCTAAGAAGGGTGACCGCTCTATTCCTTCTAACTACCGACCTATTGCTCTAACCTCCTCTATTGCTAAAGTTTTCTAAACTTTGCTCAATTCTCACTTCTTGAAACGCCTTGAATCTAACTCACTTATCTCCGATCACCAGTACTGCTTCCGCAAGGCAAGATCCACTGGTGATCTCCTGTCCCTTACTCATGTATGGTCATCTTCTCTGAGGAACTATGGGGAATCCTTTGTCGTCACCCTTGACATCTCTAAGGCTTTTGACAGAGTCTGGAACAAGGCTCTGTTGGCCAAACTCCCTGCCTATGGCTTTACCCCTCCTTTCTGTTCTCTGATTTCCAGTTTTCTTACAGACCATTCTATATCTGTAGTTGTTGATGGCGCAACATCTAGCCCTTTCTCTGTTACTAGTGGTGTTCCACAGAGCTCTGTTCTTTTACCTACTCTCTTCCTTCTCTTCATCAGTGATCTTCTACAATCCCCATCTTCCTCTCTTCTTCATGCCTTTGCTGATGATTCTACCCTTCACTTTTCTTCTGCCTTTTCTTCACAACCTCAATCTGTTACTCGTAATCAATCTCGTATCACTCTTTCTTCTACTCTTAACTCCGAATTGCAGAGAGTATCTGAATGGGGCACTCAAAATTTAGTTAAATTCAATGCCTCCAAGAAACAGTCTCTGGCTATCTCTTTATCTTCTTTTTACCCTCTTAACTCTATCAATATATTAGGAATCCATATAGACTCTAACTTGTCTTGGAGGAATCACATAATCCAAATTTCTAAATCTTCATCCAAAGAATTGGGGGTTTTGTTTCATTTTCGTCATTACTTTTCCTCATTGCAGTTACTTAAACTTTACAAAGGTCTTATCTGCCCCTGCTTAGAATACTGCTCACACATCTGGGGTGCTTCTTCCTTTACTTATCTTCTTGATAGGGTTCAATCTAAGGCAGTCAGACTCATTAATGATCCTTCTCTTACTTCTAACCTGGATTCTCTCTCTCTTCACCGTAAGGTATCTTCCCTTTCGCTTTTCTATCGCTACTACTTCCATCACTGCTCTGATGAGTTGGCGAGTTGCATCCCTCCTCCACTGCCGAGTCCGCGTAACACTCGCCAAGCGGCCTCATCTCACAGGTACTGTGTGGAGATTTGTAGCTCGTGGATTGGTCGGTGCAGCGACTGCTTCTTCCCATCTACCTATAGACTTGGAGCTCTCTTCCTCCTTCTGTCTTTCCTAATTCTTATGACCTTTCATTCTTCAAAAAGCAGATCTATCATCATCTCAGAGCCTAGTCCTCCATATCTCTGGGTCCTCTGTACTTTGACTGTTTTTTTCTGTCTGTCGTTTTCCTTTGTGTGTCATTACCTCATCTATGCCTTGCCCTTGACCTTTTTCTTTTCCTTCTGCTTGGTATTTTCTCGTGCCCGGGCCTTTATTGATGAGGGCAGTTTCTGCCTGTCCCGGTGTCACACTCTTAAAAAAAAAAACTAAAGAAATTTCGGACTTGATTAGGACTGGCCAAGGGGCTTCATGTGAAGTCTTCCTCCAGTCAAGGTTCTTTCCCTGTTTCCACATCTACACCAAATATTCTGGCGTTTTCATTGCACGTGTCTTACTAGCCTATCACATATGACAGGTCTCAACACTCACCATCTTTATTTCGCTTTGCTTCTTTTTACTCATCTCCTCTGTGACTATGGAAGGTTCACAACTTATGGCCCCAAATACCCTGCATAGAGAGATGCTAAGAATCTCCTGAGTTGTTGACTCCAATTTTGGCACAAGGGTAAACACGCTTAGTGGTAGTAATTGTTCTGCCTATAACCTAAAGCCTCTTGACAGATCTGCTTCTTTCACTATACACTGTTCTAATATCCAAGGTCTAGACTCTATTATTTCGTCTGTGGAACAGCAATTGGGCACATTCCTACCTAACCTCCTACTTGTTTCTGAAACCCATTTTTTTAGACATTCATATCCTGACTTATTTCAAATCTCTCACTATTGTCTTTCTCTTTTCTATTGTCTTTTCTCTTTTTTCTGTCGCTGCTCAGAAAAGTTGGCGAGTTATGTGGCTCGCGGATTGGTTGGTGTAGTGATTACTTCTTTCCTTCCACCGCCAAACTCTGGAACTCTTTTCCTCCTTCTATTATTCCTGACTCCTATGATCTCTCTTCCTTCAAAAGTAGATCTATCGTCATTTCAGGGCCTAATCTTACCATATTTCTGGGTCCTCATTACTTCGACTATCATTTCAGTCAATCCCTATCGTATTCTTTTTCATGCTGTTATTCTGACTTATTCATATGCTACCACTTTTTCCTCGTTGCAATTCTCTCTTGGTGAACGGGCATGATGAGAGCAATTTTCTTGCTTGTTCCAGTGTCACACTCATAAAAATATATCAAAATATAACATATCTGACGCCTGTCTAAGCAATACCACATTTAACCGGTTGTTGACGCTATTTCATTGGCCCTCATTTCCCCTATGATGACTGAGACAAACAGAATCTCAGCGCTTGTATATCTAATGTATAGGAAGACTTAAAAAAAAAATGTTCCTGGTGGCGAGGAGAAAACTATTGACCTCATATTAAATGTGTATTGTAAAAAGTAGCTATTTCCTGGTTGTTTAAGAGAAAAAAAGGCATATAACAAGAAAGAATTTCACCCTCAAATCACATGCATGTCGTAGCATGCACCTAAGAGAGATATTGAGGAAAGGGGGAAGACAATCCATTGATACTTAATCTTACTTTTTTTGTATTTTTTGGCCACAGAACAGCCAATGGAAGAAAAAGAGTAAGTTCAAGCCAGCTGCTTCAAGATTTTTTCTTATAGTAGTGCCATGATGCCAGCTTTTGGATGACATAGTTTTACATTTAAGAAAAAAAAAATAAGAACGTTTCGGAAGCAAATTTGTCACTTAATTATATATGACACTGCCAGCCCTTTACAAGGCAACATCTTTATGCTTTTCTTAATATTATAGCTTTTAAGGCGGTTTACACGGTCAAACGGTTCGTCGAACGCGGTTCGACAGACAAGTGTTTGAAGTGATGTTCGAACGTGTGAACGGGGTATTTGGTTGTCGAACACGTTTGTCGAACGTGTTCGACAACCAAATACCCCGTTCACACTTTCGAACATCACTTCAAACTCTTGTCTGTCGAACTGTGTTCGACGAACCGGTTGACCGTGTAAACCCCCCTTTAGATGTCCAGCCTCATTTTAAGTTATTCAGGTAAGATAGTTGGGATATTGCCTCTGTACCTAATTTTTTTCATAACTTCATCTGACTAGCTTTTCATTACGCTTTACAGCAGAAGGATCTCAAATAGCTAATGAAAGTCATATTAAATTTTGTGTTTGCTATGGTGGGAGGGGGGGTATTTCTTCATATACTGTAACTAAGCTTGACTTTCAAGGCATAATTTTAAATTCGAGTGTTTATCCTATTATAACGCCTTGTTGCAAGAGGAACCAATATAACTAAGGGAACTGTATGAAAATACAGAGATTATGCTCCGGGAATTTCGCACTGCAACATTTGTGGGGTAAATTATTATTAGGATTACATCCCTGGTCCTAACAATATAACGAAACTGATTTCCATTTATATATGAAATGATATTCACGTGCGTTCGTTGTATATATATATATATATATATATATATATATATATATATATATATATATATATATATATATATATATATATATATATATATATGTTTATATATATATATATATATATATATATATATATATATATATATATATATATATATATATATATATATATATATATATATATATATATACATATATATATATATATATATATATATATATATATATATATATATATATATATATATATATATATATATATGAATGGCTATGGCTACGGAAGGAAATTGAAAGAAATTTTGAGATCCTTAGTACTTTCAAGAGTATTACTTATCTTCAGATAAGAGATTCCTCTGAACACAAGTAATACACATGAAAGTACTAAGTACTAAGGATCTCAAAATTTCTCTCAGTGTCCTTGAGTAGCCATAACCATTCACAATTACAATATTTACATGTTTTTCGTGAAATATATATATATATATATATATATATATATATATATATATATATATATATGTGTGTGTGTGTGTGTGTGTGTGTGTGTGTGTGTGTGTGTGTGATTACCTAATGGTGATTACCTAATTGTGTTTACGGGAAAGAGCCCAAAGCTCGTATCTTCCCGTCTCCTCGTCGGTTCCATTTTATACTTAGTCATACTTATCATACCTGTCCTTAAAACTATGGATTGAGATAGCATTAACTACCTCCTCGCTTAGCCAATTCCAATTATCAACTACTCTTACACTGAAAAAGTATTTTCTTACATCCTGCAAAGAAGTTTTCTTACGAAGCTTCAAACTATGACCTCTAGTTCTAGAGCCAGCCATATCAAAATATCGATCCCTATCCACTCTATCATAACCATGAAGGAATTTAAAGACTGTCACCATATCCCCCCTCACTCTTCTAGCTTCGAGTGATGGTAAGTCTAATTCCCTCAGCCTCTCATCATAACTGAGATTGCGTATTTCTGGCGCCAGTTTCGTGGCATGTCTTTGAACTTTTTCAAGCTTAGCTATATGCTTTTTGAAGTGTGGATTCCAAAAGGGGGCTGCATATTCGAGTTTTGGCCTCACATAGGTTACATAAATATTTCTGAACATTTCCTTGTCCATGTGCCTGAAGGCTACCCTTACATTTGATAAGAATGCATATGCTGCCCTTACTATGCTATTTATATGTATTTCTGGAGACAAATCTGCTAGTATGTTTACGCCAAGATCTCTCTCATTTTCTGTCTCTTGAAGTTGTACTCCAGCCACCGAGTAGTCAAGCTTGGGCCTTCTTGCACTTGTACCCATTCTCATTACCTTACATTTTGAAGCATTGAATTTCATTAGCCACTTTTCTGACTACTCATGCAGATTATTTAGATCCTCCTGAAGTTCTCTACCATTGTTCTCGTTTTTTACTTTCTTCACAATCTTTGCATCATCTGCAAACATATTCATGAATGAATTTACAGACTCTGGTAGGTCATTTACATATACAAGGAACAAAAGTGGCCCTAAAACTGAACCCTGTGGAACTCCACTATTAACTCTTCTCCATTCAGACACTGAGTGTCTTACTCTAACCCTCTGTTCCCTTCCTTCTAAGTAAGTTTTTATCCATTCCAAAACATTTCCACCTATTCTATCCATTGCTTGCAGCTTCCTAATAAGTCTCCCATGTGGAACAGTGTCAAACGCTTTCTGGAAGTCTAGGAATATGCAATCTGCCCAGCCCTCTCTTTCCTGTAAGATTCGGCTTACCTCATCATAAAATTCTAATAAGTTTGTTACTGTTGATCTACCTTCTCTGAAGCCATGTTGCCTCACTGACAAAAAGTTGAAGGATTCCAAGTGAAGAGAGATATGTTTCCTTAGTAGTTTCTCCATAACTTTGCAAGCTATGCTGGTCAAGGAAACTGGTCTGTAGTTCAGAGCCGTATCCCTCCTCCCCTTTTTGAAGATAGGTATCACATTTGCTTGTTTCCAGCATCTTGGAATCTCTCCTGACTCCAGTGACTTTTTAAATATGATACTTAGTGCCACTGATATTGAGTTTGCGCATTTTTTAAGCACATGAGGGGATATGTCATCAGGACCTGTAGCTTTATGAACATCTAAATCCATCAGCGCTTTGCATACCTCTGTGGCTGTAAGGTTGATGTTCTCTAATACCGGCCCTTGAGCTTCTATCTCTGCAATCTGAGGGGGTGGGGTATTTTCTACTGTAAATACTGACTGAAACTCCTTGTTCAATTCTTTGCAGATCTCTTCATCCGTCTCAGTGATGCTCCCATCCGCTCTCTTTAGCCTTAAAACCTGTTCTTTTACCTTCAGTTTTCCTCTGATAAAGCTGTGGAAAAGCTTGGGATTTTCTTTAGCCTTCCTGGTGATGTCCCTCTCATAGTTTTTTTCTGCCTCTCTCCTTTTACTTAGGTAGTCATTTCTTGCTCTTTTGTAGGTTTGCCAGGCATTTATGTTTTTTCTCCTCCTATACCTTTTCCAGCATTTGTCTCTCCACTCATTAGCTCTTTTACACCCATTATCGAACTATTTCTCTCTGGCATGAATTACACCTACTTTGGTGACAGGTATGCAGCAATCTACTATCTTCCCATATTTCTCACAAAAGATGTCATACATTTCGTGTACAGATTTGTTGTAAAATAAGGTTCTCCAGTCAATAACTGCAAAATGCTCATTCATTTTGATGTAATCTCCTTTCGGATAGTTCCTCCTCATGTCCTCAGTGCCTCTACTCTCAGGCAGAATATCTTCAATGATATACTCCATCAACAACACACAGTGGTCACTCTTTCCAATTGGTGGTTCATACTCAATTTTTTCAATATCCAACACATTATCTGTGAATACTAGATCAAGTAGTGATGGCTCATCCCCACCCCTGGCCCTTGTTGGTTCCATTACATGTTGGTGTAGGAAATTCCCTTGTACGGAATCTAGGAATCTTGCCCCGAATGAGTCCTCACCACTGTGTGGGTCAAGATTTATCCAATCTATCTATTTATGGTTAAAGTCTCCTATAATCAAAATCCTACATTTTCTCTCCCGTGCCATGTTAACAACTGAGTTTATGACTTCACTAGTACCTATATGACTTTCCTCATAAACTTCAAGCCTATTCTGGTTCCTTGGTAGGTTATATACAACAGTTATTATTATGCTCTCTGACCCAGTATTTATGCGAGCAACAAGAAATTCCTTGAACTCACTTTCTATAGCCAAGTTTATTTCTTCAACTTGAATCCTTTCACTTATGAGCAGTGCTATCCCTCCACCAGTCCTCTCAGATCTTTCAACCCTTAGTATTCTGATAGCCCTTAGGAAAAACTGTGACACCGTTTATGTCCTCACTCAACTTAGTCTCTGTAATTGCTACTATATCTGCCTTACCGTTGTGAATCCTGTCTTTTAATTCTACTGCCCTACCAGCTAATCCATCAGCATTTGTGTTTAACAATCTTAATGAGGCCCCATCCCCTGATCTTCTGTCATTATCTTCTTTATCTCCCCTTTGTCTGGGAGAACTCTGAAATGAAAAGTTTTCTTCTCTTCTTCTTTTCTTTCCTCATTTAACCTTCTTGCCTCTTGCAACAAGTTTTTGATCTTTCTCATCTCTTCCTGTGTTCTGTATCGTCTAATGAACACTTTTTTGAATTCTTGAAGGTCTTTTAGACTTTTTTTTCTCAACAATATTTCCCTACATGTTTCCCCTCTCTCAAAGGTTACTTTTGTTGGTCTCGGCTTTCCTTCCCTCGAATATTTACCTAGTTGGTGTATGTTTACAATATCCTCAGGACCACAAACTACTCCAAGCTTTCTTATCAGGTCTACAACCCTGGCTTTATTTTCTTCAAGTCTCCCCTGCCATGTTGGCTCCTGGGATTCGCTTATGCCTGAGATTACCACTGTCTTCTCCTTATCAAGTGCCTGTCTGATAAGTGGGTTTGCCCTTTCCATCACGACATCTTTCATTTTTTTGATTACTGTCTCTTAATAGTCAACTGTTTGTATGTTTTCCAGTGCCACCACCTTTGCAGCCTCTTTTACTGCCACATTCCCCTTTAGTGCATCAGCAAAGGAAGTTTTCATGGCATCATTTTCCATATTCAGCTCCTGGAACTCTTTTCTGAACTGTTCAATGTTTTCCTTAATCTGGACATTCCAAGCAGCAATCTCGTCTCTCTCAGAAGAGAGCAGTGAACTAACATCTAATTCCTTTAGGTTGTCATTCAGCTGTTTGTTTTTATCTTCTTGTTTAGAAATTCTAGTTTCTAGTTGACTCTTTTCCCCTTCCAGCTTCTTTATTCTTGTTTGTAGTTCCTCTCTCTCCTGCCCTTGTGCTTTATTTGCTTCCTCCAAAGATCTTATTTGCTCTCTGAGTGTTTCATTCTCTTTCATTTCTCCATCCATATTCCGAATTTTTTCATCAAGGCTTAAAACCATTGCCTCTAAATTCTTGATTTTCTGTTTAAGTCTCCTAATGGCTACCCCTCCTCCCGACCCATGGGTGGGAGAGGTTTGGTACAGAGATGGCCTCATTTTTATGTCCTCCCTCTCACAGAATAGAGAAAGAAGAAGAGAAAGAGAAAAAAAGAGAGAAAAACTTTTATTTAAGCTTCACACAGAATTTTTATATCTCCATATAAGTGCTATTTAGTGACTCAATTTATCTCTTTTCTGGTAACACACATCTTAACTTAAAAATTTGACTATGGTAATTTGAGGATAAAAAGAAAAAGAAAAAATGCAACAAAACAAACGTCAAACCTAAAGGAGAATTTGAATTTGTGTCTGAGGAGGCACCCACTTGTTTCTGCTATATATTCTTCCTAACTGATAAACTCACTTGCTAACCAAGATATGTTATCACAGGATTAGACTTTACATTTAACTCAATATATATACAAAATAAAAAAAATAGCAAAAGAGAAAGCTAAAAGAAAAGAAAAAAAATGAATTAAATAAGACAGCTGTACTACTTGGCAACT
This sequence comes from Halocaridina rubra, assembly GCA_037179515.1. NCBI lineage: Eukaryota > Metazoa > Arthropoda > Malacostraca > Decapoda > Atyidae > Halocaridina > Halocaridina rubra. The sequence goes on along the minus strand of JAXCGZ010003798.1, from coordinate 49,635 downwards.
TAACTCAGTACTGTTGACAGGTGGATATTTGGAATTTATTTAATTATTCAATTATTTCGTGTATCAAACTAACTAACAAGTTAATATAAATGGGAAGGATACTGATTTTAACAATATATGGAACCACAGGATCAGGTAAACGGCTTAAGAGCTTTCCCCAGTTTACACAAAAAATTAGGTAATGTGATGTGATGGCTTCACCTCTGGCAACTCTTCTAAACTTCCTTCAAGGCAGAACAGGACAGCAGCTTCTCTCTCCCCTCACGAAAATGTTCTCAATTTTTTCCTTTAGTATTTTGGACAGTCTCTCATACAACAAATATAAGTTTTGTACTCACAATACTCTGCAGGATTTCAGATTTAGGGAAATTATGGTAAAGTTTTCCACTAAGCACTTGGTCACTCAAAAACACTAGGAAAAATTTAAGAGATACTTGTATGTGTGTACTGTGTGTGCGCGCGGGTGTGTGTGTGTGTGTGTGTGTGTGTGTGTGTGAGTGCGTGTGTGTGGTGTGGGTGTGCATATAAAGCATACTTTGCCACTGGCTGGGACTCGAACCTAGGACACATCATTAATTTGCAGAGGCACTATCAACTACTTCACTGAAGGTCTATAAAAAGAAACAATTTTCACAACTAAATGCTTTGCTAGGAAATGAATGAATTCTTTCTGAATACTTATTTGTTCATATTTCAGCTTCTTCCCAACCTCACTTACTTGTGGCTTCGTTTTTGCATTTAATTCAAATCCCATGTTACATAAGCATCAATAATGATCAAATAAACACATCAAAATATGAGATAGTATGAAATATTTTACACCTGGCAGGGATTCGAACATAAAACACATAATTAACGTGCCAAAGCGTTATCAACTACACCACTGAAGGCTTAAAAGAAGAAGCAAACCTCACAACTAACTGCTAGCTAGAGAATGAAAGCATAAATTTTTAATGCTTTTGTTCATATTACAGTTTATTCCCAACCTCACTCACTCGTGACTTCGTTTTCGCATTTAATTCAAATCCCATGCTATATAAGCATCAATAACAACTAAATAACCACATTAACGTATGAGGAAACATTAATCTTATTTTGTCCCTCACTGGGACTCGAACCTAAGACACATAATGCCAACTACATCACTGAAGGTCTAAAAGAATAAACAAACATCACTACTAATTGCTGTGCTAGGGAATGAATGCATTCTTACTCTTATGTTCATATTACAGTTTCTTCCCATCTTCACTGGTGGCTACAATTTCTCATCTAATTCAAATACCATGAAATAAATGCATCAATAGCAATCATATAAAGACATTAACATATGTGAAAACATGAATCATATTTTCCTTCTGGCTGGAACTCGAACCTAACACACCTAATTAGTGTGCCAAAGCACTACCAACTACACCACTGAAGGTCTAAAAGGAGAAGCAAACCTCAAAACTAACTTCTGTACCAGGGAATGAATGCACTCTTTCCGATTTTTTTTATATTACAATATAATTATTATTTATGCATATATAGTATGGGATTTGAATCAAATGTGAAAATGAAGCCACGAATGAGGTTGGGAAGGAGCTGTAATATGAACAAAAATGCATTCAGAAAGAATGCATTCATTTCCTCGCACAGCGGTTAGTTGTTAGGTTTGTTTCATCTTTTAGACCTTTAGTAGTGTAGTTGGTAGTGCCTTGGAACATTAACTATGTGTCTTAGGTTCGAGTCCCAGCCAAGGAAACATTATGATTCATATTTTTCCTCGCCAGGGACAAAATATAATTCATCTTTTCACATATGCTATTGCGTTTTTTTTTTTTAAAATCATAATCGATGCCTATATAGCATAGGATATAAATTAAATGCTAAAATGAAACCACGAGTTAGTTTGAGAAGAATCTCTAATATGAACAAAAAAGCATTCTGAATAAATGCGTTCATTCCCTAGCACAGCAATTAGTTGATAGGTTTGCTTCTTCTTACACTTTCAGTGATGTAGATACTAGCACCTTGGCACAATTATAATGTGTCTTAGGTTCTAGTCCCGGCCAGGGGCAAAATACGATTCACATGTCAATGTGCTTATTTCCTTATTTATAATATATATATATATATATATATATATATATATATATATATATATATATATATATATATATATATATATATATATATATATATATATATACAGTATATATATATATATATATATATATATATAATATATGTATATATATATATATATATATATATATATATATATATATATATATATATATATATATATATATATATATATATATATGCTAGTTCTCCTTAGAATAAGATTTTGTGACTTTATCAAGAGAAAAAAACAGGATAGCAAAACCAGAGACTTAATTTGTCCGTCCTCCTCTATGGAGAACTAGCATGGTAAAGTTCACTAGCATTTCGTAAATAATATATATATATAATATATATATATATTTTTTTTTTTTTTTTTTTTTTTTTTTTTTCTCCTGATGGGTTATTTTCTTTTTTTTTACTCACTTACACTTATTATATCTGTCCTTAAAACTGTACATGCATTTAGCATGTACAGTTTCCTTGCTAAACGAATGCAATAATAGAATATATATTTCAGGCAGTCTTCTGGATATCTACTTCCAGTTAATGAAGGTAGCTCTTGCTTTCATGGCCTCACGATAGACATTTGTTTGTATTCATTAAGTAACGCAAATAGTTTCACTGTCTCCAATTTCAAAACCCACAGGGGTAAGCCAATTAGCAAACTTTATATGAAAATTAATGAAGAGCAAAGTACGAAAATAACAAAAATATACAATGCGCTGCCTTGTCTCTACCCCACTAGCAAAAGGTTATGTACCACCTTGTATATATTGTGTGTGCGTGTATGTATATATATATATATATATATATATATATATATATATATATATATATATATATATATATATATATATATATATATATATATATATATATATATATATATATATATATATATATATATATATATATATATATATATATATATATATATATATATATATATATATATATATATATATATATATATATATATATATATATATATATATATATATATATATATATATATATATATATATATATATATATATATATATATATATATATATATATATATATATATATATATATATATATATATATATATATATATATATATATATATATATATATACATATATATATATATATATATATATATATATATATATATATATATATATATATATATATATATATATATATATATATATATATATACATATATATATATATATATATATATATATATATATATATATATATATATATATATATATATATATATATATATATATATATGCATATATATATATATATATATATATATATATATATATATATATATATATATATATGTATATATATATATATATATATATATATATATATATATATATATATATGATCAAATAAACACATTATTAGAAGATATGAAATATATTTTGCGTTTCGCTCGGATGCAAGTTAGGAAAATGTATTATCACTTGGCCAAGGCACTACCTGCTGAAACACTGAATGTATATAAGATGAGAAGAACTTCTCAACTAACAGCTAGAACTAGGGAACGAATACAATCTACTGAATGTCTATTTTGTTTTAATCTCTCTTCCCTACCTCAATTGTTGCGTGTTTTTATCTAATTCAAATCCCTATTATACAGGCATCTACAGTAAACAAATAAACATGTTATTATATGTGGAAGCATAAAAAAATTTTCTCCTGGCTGGAACTCGAACCTAGAACACATAATCAACTTGTCAAGACACTACCAATAACAAATGAGGTATAAAAGAAAATAAATACCTTCATTGTTTTCCAGAAATAGCCTGCTGATTGGTTTGCCTCTATGGCTTTCAAACTTGAAGACACTGAAGATATTCGTGTTGTTGATCGAATACAAGGACATACCTACCCTGTTGCCATGGAAGTAGTAGCTACCTTCAACACCCAGAGGTGGATTGTCAATAAACTGAGCCGAAGTGAACGCTGGGTTACTCCCAATAAGTAGAAGAGATATGATAACGTTCATGCCATCGTTGGTTCTGGTGCACCAAAAGAAAATCTACAAGAAAAGCTAAAACAGCATTGTAGAATAATGTGGGAGGCAATGACGAAGTAAGACAAATCAAATCTTGCACAAGAGATCAGTAAACAACAAGGGAAAACTGAGTATGCAGTTCGTTCGTCACCACCACTTATAACAAGAGATAATGGATATTCACGCTATCTCAAAACCCATGATATATAATGTAGCTGCTGAAAATCACCGCTGTGCATCATAATTTTAAGAATGACAGGATCAAACCACTGACAATGGAAGAGATTGAAGACACTGAATGGTTCCAAAAAGTGTTTTGGACTCCAAGCTGCACCAAAATAATTTTGTGCTTTACTGTGAAACGTCTCATGAGTGTAATCAAGTAAAATTGACAGTGTTGGAGAAGTGCTCCCTTTTGCAGGATATTCATTGGAAAATGGTGATCCTGTTCTTAAAAAAGTCTGGAAATTTGTTAGATCTTGACAGAGGGTTTTCTCCTG
>JAXCGZ010003798.1:30000-40000 GCA_037179515.1 Halocaridina rubra | reverse complement strand
CGCTACCGATTGAGTCACGGCGACTACATATATATATATATATATATATATATATATATATATATATATATATATATATATATATATATATATATATATATATATATATGTATGTATGTATATATCTGAGGTTGGGGAATCTGTAATATGAACATAGTGGCATTCAGTTAGAATGCGTTCATTCCTAAGTATAGCAGATATAAGCTATAAGGTTGGATTCCTTTTAACCTTCTGTGGTGTAGTGGTAGCGCCTTGACTTAGTAATCATAAGTCCTAGGTTCGAGTCCCGGTCGGGGTACAAAAATGATTCATGTTTTCACATATGTAATGTGCTTATTTGGTAATTTCATGGCCCGAATGAGATTGGGAATTAAATTAAATGCTAAAATGAAGCCACGAGTGAGGTTGGGGAATCTGTAATAGCGCCTTGACTTAGTAATCATAAGTCCTAGGTTCGAGTCCCGGTCGGGGTAAAAAATGATTCATGTTTTCACATATGTAATGTGCTTATTTGGTAATTTCATGGCCCGAATGAGATTGGGAATTGAATTAAATGCTAAAATGAAGCCACGAGTGAGGTTGGGGAATCTGTAATATGAACATAGTGGCATTCAGTTAGAATGCGTTCATTCCTATGTATAGCAGATATAAGCTATAAGGTTGGATTCCTTTTTACCTTCTGTGGTGTAGTGGTAGCGCCTTGACTTAGTAATCATAAGTCCTAGGTTCGAGTCCCGGTCGGGGTACAAAAATGATTCATATATATATATATATATATATATATATATATATATATATATATATATATATATATATATATATATATATATATATATATATATATATATATATATATATATATATATATATATATATAGGTGAAGAGTCTCCTGGACTTCAATAGGACTGTCAAGGACAGTTCGATGTTAAATCTTCCTTCAGTTACAGTTCTTTTTCTATGCCTACATCAACAAAGAATATTCTTCGATATTCATTGCACATCTCGTATTATCCCTTCACATCTGACAAGTTACAACACTCCCCATTTCTGTTTCTTTTTGCTTTATGTTTTCTTCATGCCCAAGCGCGACGAGGGCTGATTTATTTTTTTATTAATGTTTTTGCCTGTCTTTGTGTCAAAATCATTATATATATATATATATATATATATATATATATATATATATATATATATATATATATATATACATACATATATATATATATATATATATATATATATATATATATATATATATATATATATATATATATATATATATATATTTATATATATTCAGATATTTCCACATGAATATAGATATACATCTACATACACATATACATGCACATATACATACATACATACATACATACATACATACATACATACATACATACATACATACATGCATACATGCAGACAAATTATATATGTGTATATATATATATAATATATATATATATATATATATATATATATATATATATATATAGAGAGAGAGAGAGAGAGAGAGAGAGAGAGAGAGAGAGAGAGAGAGAGAGAGAGAGAGAGAGAGAGAGAGAGAGAGAGAGAGAGAGAGAGAGAGAGAGAGAGAGAGAGAGAGACTGGAGTAAGGGGAGATTCCAAGATTCCGGAAGCAATCGAACGTGATACCTATCTTCAAAAACTATAGACCTGATTCCTTGACCAGTATAGTTTGCAAAGTTATGAAGAAACTACTAAGGAAACATATCTCTCTTCACTTGGACTCTTTCAACATTTTGCCAATGAGACAACATGGTTTCAAAGAAGGTAGATCAACAGTGACAAACTTATTAGAATTTTATGATAAGATAAGCTGAATCGTACAGGAAAGAGAGGGCTGGGCAGATTGCTTGTTCCTAGACTTCCAGAAAGCATTTGACACTGTCCCACATGGGAGACTTATTAGAAAGCTGCAAGCAATGGCTAGAATAGGTGGAAATGTCTTGGAATGGATAAAAACTTACTTAGAAGGAAGGGAACAGAGGGTTAGAGTAAGACACTCAGTGTCTGAATGGAGAAGAGTTAGTAGTGGAGTTTCACAGGGTTCAGTTTTAGGGCCACTTTTGTTCCTTATATATGTAAAGGACCTACCAGAGTCAGTAAATTCTTTCATGAATATGTTTGCTGATGATGCAAAGATTGTGAAGAAAGTAAGAAACGAGAACAATGGTAGAGAACTTCAGGAAGATCTAAATGGTCTGCATAAGTGGTCAGAAAAGTTGCTAATGATATTCAATACTTCTAAATGTAACATAATGAGACTGGGTACAATTGCAAGAAGACCCAAGCTTGACTACTTGGTGGCAGGAGTACACTTCAAGAGACAGAAAAATAAGAGAGATCCAGGAGTAAACATACTGGCCGATTTGTCTCTAGAAATGCATATAAATGGCATAGTAAGGGTAACAAATGCTTTCTTAGCAAATGTAAAAGTAGCCTTCAGGCACATGGACAAGGAAATTTTCAGAAATATTTATGTAACATATGTGAGGCCAAAACTTGAATATGCAGCCCACTTTTGGAATCCACACTTGAAAAAGCACGTAGTTAAGCTGGAAAATGTTCAATGACATGCCACGAAACTGGTGCCAGAAATACGCAATCTCAGTTATGATGAGAGGCTGAGGGAATTAGACTTACCAACACTCGAAGCTATAAGATTGAGAGGGATATGGTGACAGTCTTTAAATTCCTTCATGGTTATGATAGAGTGAATAGGGATCGATATTTTGATATGGCTGACACTAGAACTAGAGGTCATACTTTGAAGCTTCATAAGAAAACTTCTTTGCAGGATGTAAGGAAGTACTTTTTATAGTGTAAGTGTAGTTGATAATTGGAATTCGCTAAGCGAAGAGGTAGTTAAGCTTACTCAATCCATAGTTTTAAGGTCAAGTATGATATGTATCACTGAATATAAAATGTAACCGATCAGGAGACGGAAAGTTACGAGCTTTGGGCTCTTTCCCGTGAGCACAAGTAGGTAATTACAATTTAGGTAGTTACAATTTAGGTAATTACATACATCTGCAGGGCATAAGGAAGTACATTTTTTAGTGTAAGAATGCTTTTTGATTGGAATTCGCTAAGGGAGGGGGTAGTTAATGATGACTCAATTCGTAGTTTTAAGGACAAGTAAGATATGTATCACTAAGACTGAGAGTTACGATCAGAGGGCTCTTTCTCGTAAGCACAACTAGGTAATTACAAACCTACATGCATGCATGCATACATACATGAATACATACATATATGCATACATACATACATACATACATACACGAATGTACACATGCAAAGCTAATTGCTATCCTAGGAAAGGAATGAGTTCATTTCCTAGCATAGCAATTATATAAATACATAAATACATGCATGCATACATACATACATACATACATACATACATACATACATACATACATACATACATACATACATACACGAATGTACACATGCAAAGCTAATTGCTATCCTAGGAAAGGAATGAGTTCATTTCCTAGCATAGCAATTAGCTGTGAGGTTTGCTTCTTTTTTTTAAGAACTTCAGTGGTATAGTTGGTAGTGCCTTGGCTCACTAATTATGTGTCTCAGGTACGAATTCCGGCCAGGCGATATTATGCTTCATGTTTTTACATATGTTAATGCCTTTATTTGATTATTATTGATGCATATGTAGCCCAGGATTTGAATAAAATGCAAAAACGAAGTCACGAGTGTGGTTAGAAAGAAGCTGTAATATGAACAAAAAGCATTTACAAAGAATGCGTTCATTTCATAGCATAGCAGCTAACTGTGAGATTTTTTATTATTTTAGACCTTCAGTGGTGTAATTGGAAGCACCTTCATATGCCTCTTATGTTTCTTAAGTTCGAATCCAGACCAGGGGCAAACTATTTCCTGATCTCATATATGTTAGGGTCTTTATTTTGATTATTATTGATGCCTATAAAGCATGAGATTTCGATGAAATGCGAAAACGAAGTCGCGAGTGAGGCTGGAAAGATGCTGTAATATGAAAAGTAAAGCATTCAAAAAGAATGTGTTCATTTCTTAGCAGAGCGGTTAGCTGTGAGGTTTGATTCTTCTTTTAGACCTTCAGTGGTGAAGCTGGAAACGCCTTAACACACTACTTATGTTTCACAAGCTCGAATCCCAGCCATGGGCAAAATATATTTCATGTTTTCACGTTTGATAGTGTATTTAATTGATTAATATTGATCCAATGTAGCATGGAATTTGGATTAAATGGACAAATGAAACGACGAGTGAGGTTGGGAAGAAGGTGTAATATGAACAAAAAGCATCCAGAAAGAATGCGTTCAGTTCCTAGTGTAGCAATTAGATGTGAGGATTGTTTCATCTTTTAGACCTTTAGTGGTGTGGTTGCTAGAGCCTTGGCACACTAATTATGGGTCTCAGCTTTGAATTCTGGCCAGGGGCTACGTATGTTTCATGTTTTCACATATATTAATGTGTTTATTTGGTCAGTTCTAATGCCTATATAGGATGGAATTTGAATGAACTGCAAAATTGAAGTCACGAAAGAGGTTGGGAAAAAGCTGTAATATGAGCATAAAGCATTCAGAAAGAATGCGTTCATATCCTAGCATAGAACCTAAGCTGTGAGGATTCCTTCTTCTCTTAGACATTCAGTCGAGTACTTGGTAGCACACTAATTATGTGTCTCAGATTTTAATTCCGGCTAAGAGTCAAAATTTGTTTCACGTGTTAATGTCATTATTTGAGTATTATTGATAATTATATAGCATGAAATTTCAGTTTTAAGCGAAAATGAAATCAGGAGTGAGGTTCAGAGGAACATTTAATATGAATAAAATCCATTCGGAAAGACGGTGTTATTTCCTAGCATTGCAGTTAGATGTGAGGTTTGCTTCTTCTTTTAAATCTTCAGTAGTGTAGTTGGTATTGCCTTGGCAGGCTAATTGTGTGTCTCAGGTTCGAGTTCCGGAAGGGGCAAAATATTAGTCATATTTTTGAATATGTTAATGTGTTTATTTGAATATTATTGATACCAGTGCATCATGGAATTTGAATTAAATATGCAAACAAAGCCATGAGTGCATTCATTTCCAAGCATGGCACTTAGATGTGAGGTTTGCTTCTTCATTTAGACCTTCAGTGGTGTAGCTGGTAGCACCTTGGCACACTAATTATGTGTTTCAGGTTCGAATCACGGCCAAGGACAAAATATGCTTCATTTTTCCACATATATAAGTGTCTTTATTTTATTATTATTCATGCATATATAGAATGGGATTTCAATTAAATACGAAAACGAGACCACGAGTGAGGTTGGGAAGCTGTAATATGAACAAAAAGCATTTAATAAAATGCTTCCAAATCCTAACATAGCAGCTAGATGTGAGATATATTTTTTTCTGTTAAACCTTTCAGAGGTGTACTTATTAGTGCCTTAGCAGACTAATTATGTGTTTCAGCTTAGAATCCCGGCCCAAGGCCAAATATGTTTCATGTTTTTGCATATATTAATGTGTTTATTTGATTATTATTGATCACTATATTGTATGAGAATTGAATTAAATTTGCAAACGAAAGCACGAGTGAAGTTGGCAACCAGCTGATATATGAACAAAGAACAGTCAGAAAGTATCCGTTCATATTCTAGCAAAGCAGTTAGCTATGAGGTTTACTTCTTCTTTTATTCCTTCAGTGAAGTAGATGGAGCACCTTGGCCCAATAATTATGTGTCATAATTCACCTTTGTGTTGCAGATTGCAAGTTTCTTTTTTGCGATAAATATTGTCAACAAACTTGCGATATGGCTACAGGAAATACCTTATCTCTTCTTCTTTCTGATCTTTATATGGAAATTTTTTAAAGACAGTACCTTCAAACTATTGTCCCTAGAAATACTAATTTTCCTTGGTTTCGTTATGTTGATGAGGTACTATGTTTTTCCCGTACTGGTATTAACGTTCATGAGTTTCTGACTAAGTTAAATCATTTTTGTTCCCTCTATTAAGTTCACGTTAGAAAAAGAAAATAATAATAGCTTGACATTCTTACACATTTTGTTACAGACAACTTTTCTCATTAAGGTTTGATATTTTCAGAAGCCCACATATAATCTATCTTATGTGCATTTTTATTCTAGTCATGATATCAGAATAAAGAAGTCTTTCTTTTCTTCAATGTTTCTCCGGGCTTTACATATTGTAAGCCCTGAATTCTTGATGCCGAGATTGATAAAATCATTGATATTGGAAAATCTTTGTTATCCCAATTGATTCTTAAATATCTGCTTCTGTGCTGCAAAACTCTTATTTCATATACCATCCCTCCCCTATAGTATTGTTGTGACGAATATTGATAATACCCAAGTTATTTCCTATTTCCAGGCATGTAAATAATGAGACAAAATTTTGAGAACATTGAATGTCCGATTAGTTTTCAAATATGAAAATACTTTTTGCTATATGATGATTAAAAATAGCCCCGTTTCCACTTCTAATATTATTTATAAGATTCCTTGCAAAGATTGTGATAAGTATTATGTTGGCCAGACTAGCAAATCATGAGAATTTCGTGCCATTCATCATTAATATAACGTTCTAAGTTGTCAGTCTTGCAGTGCTTTGTTCAAGTGTTATGCTGATTGCAATCACCATATTGATTGGAACAATGCTTCTATCTTGGTAAGAAGTAATGATATTATTACAAGAAACATCTTGAAATCTGCATTAATTAACTTAACCGAACACCGGAATATCAACTTAAGTCATGGTTTATTTGTAATTGATCCGATATTATCAGGCATGCTTTATTCAAGTTTGAAAAAAAGTAATTTTGGAAATAGCATAACATTCATTTTTACTTCTGTTTTTGAGATTATCAATTATTTCTTTTATTATTACTATTATTGTATCTTTATTATTATCATATCATAATTACTGTTATATTATTATCTTTGTAATAATATTATTGTTAGTATTTTTTATATCATCGTTCTTAGTATTATTGTTTTCCGTGATTATTGTTTATATTATTCTTATCATTATTGTTGTCCATTTCATTATACTGTGGTTAGCATTTTTTGTATAATAATAATTTTCATCATTATATTTATTTATCATCATCATTATTACTAAAAAAAAATATATATATATATATATATATATATATATATATATATATATATATATATATATATATATATATATATGCATGCAAAATAAACTGTTATACCACAGCACAATATGAAGCACACAAAAAAGCCCATAAATAAAACACAAAAAGAAGCGAAGATGTACTATATATTTCGACTGGACTCCAGTTCTCTTCAGGTACAAAATGTACCTGAAGAGGACTGGGTCCAGTCGTAATATATAGTACATCTTCGCTTCTTTTTGTGTTTTATTTAAGGGCATTTTCTTTTGTTTCATATATATGCATGTATGAATGTAAAGACGTACGCATGTATGCATATATGTATGGTAGGAATAGGATATTAAAGGAAACAAAGAGAAAAATAGTTATTAATACATATTAATTTCGTGACCTAATCTGGTCACCTTCACAAATGCCGTTGTTCTTGAGAAGAAGACCAGATTAGTAGGAAAATGAGTCCGTGACGGAAAACCCGAACACATGCAATCTAGATGAAATATAATTCGCTACTGTCAAAAAATGCAGTATCAAAAACATTCACTACACTTCGGTATTTATGTATAATATGTATAATAACCGATACTTACTTGTGTGTTAAGGGTCATTCGCGGCTCACCAACAACCAGTCTTCGTCCAGAACTTAATACCTGAGGACGTTGTGTGCCAGCTCTGATGTACACCCATCTGTACTGTTAAAGAAAGCAACAACAACATCAATAATAATAATAATAATAATAATAATAATAATAATAATAATAATAATAATAATAATAATAATAATAATAATAATAATAATAATAATAATAATAATAATAATAATAATAATAATAATAATAATAATAATAATAATAATAATAATAATAATAATAATAATAACAATAATACAAATAATTCTATCTACTATCTACCTTGGCTGTTTCCCCCTTTAATTGGGGGGTAGCCGACATCAAAAAAGAAAACAATAAGGGGAATACTTTGCTTTATGGGCAATGACGAGGGAGCTAGCGACCGTTTAGATGGCACTGCTGGAGTGCCACAGCTCATCCTCCCGGCTCTTCTACAACCTGTGTCGCTTCACAACTGCCAACTCCCCTACTGCCCCTACCACAAAGCTACCTCCGTATGATGCAGCCCCGTGGTAACAGCAGATGCCCATCAGAGTTGCATCACAATCTCTCGCCACTCATTCCTATTCCTAGCACACTCGCTTGCTTCCCTCACATCCATCCTCCTATCATTCAGGGCTCTCCTTACTCCATCCATCCACCAAACCTAGGCCTCCTTCTAGCATTTAACCCATCAACTCTCGCATTCATCACCTTTTTCAGCAGTCTTTCATCATCCATCCTTTCCACATGGCCAAACCATCTCAGAACGTGATACTACTGCTGAAGGATTTTTAAGCTTGAATAGGACTGTCCAGGACAGTTCGATGTTAAGTCTTCCTTCAGTTACGGTTATTTTTTATGCCTACATCAACCCTGAATATTCTTGGAAATTCATTACACGCCTCTTATTATCCCTTCACTTCTGACAAGTCATTACACTCTCCATCTCTGCTACTTTTTACTTAATGTGGGGGTTGTTTTATTTTATTTTATTTTTTGGCCCGTCCTGGTGCTACAATCATAAAAAAAAGAACATTCATATCTACTCTGGCTGCAATTTCTCTCCTCACACCCGTTCTTGCTCTCACCACTTCATTCCTATCCCTATCCAACCGAGATACACCAATCACACTCCTCAGGTATTTCATCTCAAACACATTTAGTTTCCGTCTCTCACTTACTTTCATACCCCATAACTCTGATCCATACATCACAGTTGGCACAACCACTTTCTCATACAAAACTTTCTTAACATTCATATCCAACCCTCTATTCTTCATCACTCCTTTCAACGCACCCAACACTTTACATCCTTCATTCACTCTGTGACACACATCTGCTTCCATGCCACCATTTGCAGCTATAACCGAGCCTAAATACTTAAACTGATCAACTTCCTCAAGTGCCTCTCCATTCAACATAGCATTTAATCCAGCACCATCCTCTATTCTTGTACACCTATTAACATTACTCTTTCTCACATTCACTCGCAACTTCCTTCTCTCACACACCATTCCAAATTCTGACACTAACTGACACAGCTTCTCCTCTGAATCTACCACCACCACAGTATCATCTGCAAACAGCAACTGATTAAGCTCCCACTCGTTATCATCCCCATCTACCATTCTCAAACCTCGACCACGCACTCGCTCATTTACTTCTCTTATGACACCATCAATATACAAATTGAACAGCCATGGTGACATCACACATCCCTGTTTCAGTCCCACACTCACTGGACACTACTCGCTCACTTCATTCCCTACCCTAACACAAGCTCTACTACCCTCATACAAACTCTTCACTGCATGCAACAATTTACCATTAATTCCATATAATATCAAAACATTCCACATTGCCTCTATCAACTCTATCATACGCTTTCTCCAGACCCAAATATGCATAATACACATCCTTACCCTTTGCTAAATATTTCTCACATAACTGCCTAACAATAAAAATCTGATCTATGCAACCTCTACCTCTCCTAAAACCACTCTGCATTTCTGCAATCACATTTTCTGTCTTATCCCTAATCCTATTAACCAGTATCCTACCATACGCTTTTCCTGACACACTCAACAAACTTATATCACTAAAATTACTGCATTCATACACATCTCCCTTACCTTTGTATAGGGGCACTATACAAGCAATCACCCATTCCACCGGCACCATTGACAACATAAAGCATATATTAAACACTCTCACT
>JAXCGZ010003798.1:10000-25000 GCA_037179515.1 Halocaridina rubra | reverse complement strand
ACAACAAACAGTTGAGTGATAGCTTAAATGAATTAAATCCTAGTCTACTGCTCTCTTCTAATAATAATAATAATGATAATAATAGTAGTAATAATAATAATAATAATAATAATAATAATAATAATAATAATAATAATAATAATAATAATAATAATAATAAAAATTATAATAATAATAATAATAATAATAATAATAATAATAATAATAATAATAATAATAATAATAATAATAATAATAATAATAATAATAATAAAAATGATAATAAATGACAGGATATAATAATGAATCAATTAAGAGAAAACTATTAACACCGTTACAAGTGCAATACAGCAGAACTATAGAATTAACCTTAATAGAATTTACAAATGTACGAATAATGAGATAACCGAGAAAAATGTAAGCATATTCTTGATAATAACTAAAAAAAATAATAATATTAATAATAATAATAATAATAATAATAATAATAATAATAATAATAATAATAATAATAATAATAATAAAAATAATAATAATAATAAAAATAATAATAATAATAATAATAATAATAATAATAATAATAATAATAATAATAATGATAATAATAATAATAATAATAATAATAATAATAATAATAGTAATAATAATAATAATAATAATAATAATAATAATAATAATAATAGTAATAATGAAAATAATAATAAAAATAAAATAATAATAATAATAATAGTAGTGGAAATAATAATAAAAATAATAAAATAATAGTAATAATGATAATAATAATAATAATAATAATAATAATAATAATAATAATAATAATAATTATAATAATAGTAATAATAATAATAATAATAATAATAATAATAATAATAATAATAATAATAATAATAATAATAATAATAATAATAAAAATAATAATAATAATAATAATAATAATAATAATAAAAATAATAATAATAATAATAACTGTTCCGGTTTTACGTCACGAACTCCCTTCTCAACCAAGGGCTAGGACGGTTGCCTTCTTGCGAAGGACTTCTTTTGGCAGATGTAATCGATACCCTGAGTGCATGCTATTGCTAACCTCAGACCGAGACGGGGAGCGAAGACTCGACCTGACGCCTCAGAGTCACGGACGCTACCGCTTGAGCCACGATGACTACTACTACTACTACCACTACTACTGATAATAATAATAATAATAATAATAATAATAATAATAATAATAATAATAATAATAATAATAATAATAATAATAAAAATAATAATAATAATAATAATAATTATAATAATAGTAATAATAATAATAATAATAATAACAATAATAATAATAGAATACTAAAAAGTATAATAATAATAATAATTACAATAATAATAATAAAATACTAAAAAGTATAATAATAATAATAATAATAATAATAATAATAATAATAATAATAATAATAATAATAATAATAATAATAATAAAAATAATAATAATAATAATAATAATAATAACAATAAAAATAATAATAATAATAATAATAATAATAATAATAAAAATAATAATAATAATAATAATAATAATAATAATAATAATAAATAATAATAATAATAATAATAATAATAATAATAATAATAATAATAATAATAATAATAATAATAATAATAAAAAAGATATTAATAATAATAAAAACGATAATAGTAATAATAATAATAATAATAATAATAATAATAATAATAATAATAATAATAATAATAATAATAATAATAATAATAATAATGTTGCGTGACTGAAGTTTTGCTGAAGTCACATGAAAGCCTGCTGAAGACAGGATCTGAAACTTGTAACAAATCTTGAGGATAATAATAATAATAATAATAATAACGGTTGAGGGCACAGATGTTTTATTACATGCCCTCACTTTTATTGGGTTTTGGGTCCAGACCCTGCTTTCCCTTGGTGCTAACAAGGTTTATGGCTAGACACATGGAACTAATTTCCGGCGCCATGCACCCCAAGAGGCCTAAAATATAAGGGACCCTTGGTCCTCGAAAACACCATTAAAGGTTGTAAGCATTGACCCATATATGTATGTACACGCCCTGGAGAGAGAGAGACCCCAATAGCTGCAGGTGATGTAGAACTTCTTCTGTTCAATAGGCCTGCTGAAAAAGCCCCTCCCCCAAGAGGAGGGACTCCTCTTTGAACCTGAAGTCTATTGGCAGAACTGGATTACGCGACTCGCCCTGCCCGTGGGGTATTTCAAGAATCCCCGAGGCAGACAGGGTCAGTCAGTCAGAATTTTCCCAGGGGCACGAACAGATCATAGATTTTGATAGTCATAGGGTGTCGGGGGCATTGAGGCCTCGTATATTTTGTACTCTAAAATAAATCTAAGTTAAAGGAACCACCGCGTGTCCATTCTTACCTTGCACCCTTCTGGTATTAATAGTAATGTAATGAGTTAAGTCCTTGCGACATCTGGTGGCAGCGCGGTAAGATCCCACGTCAAAATACGTACGAAGAGACTCTCATATCAGTCGAAATCTGTGCAAAGAAGAAAATAAGAATGGCAAACGCAGAGATCCAATATCTCCCAGTACAGGAAATGAGCGACGAGGACAAACACCGGAGAATTCTTAAATTGGAGGAGCACGTGCGGCGCCTACAAACTCCTGCCGACGTCGCTCTGTTGAGAAGGAATTTGGACAACGCCGATAGAGAAACCGACGCCTCAAACATCGACGACCAGCCTGCCGCGCCGAGCCCAGTGGTGACACAGGGAACGCAGCAGGACATGCCCCCATCCCGTGCCCTGGTTGTAAAGGCACCTCGAGTCAAAGATTCACCTTAATACTTCGACGGCGCAAAATGCAAAAGACCTCGAATGTCCGTTCATAATTCCCGGGCCAAATTCCTGAAATACTTGGGACTGCGGATGAGAAGTGACGAGTGGTCAAACAGAGAATATTATGAAACTTTTAAGGAACTATTCCTAAGATATTTCTTAGTGAGCCGAAGTGTGACCGGGGCTTTGAGTGAAAAAGACCCCTTACCAAAAGTACATGTTGCCGGATCCAGCCAAGATGGTGATTCGTCGATTCTACACGAGAGATGGAGAAGTTGGGGGAACTCCCTGCGCCCAGAAGGAAGAAGAACCCCTTCCTCCATTGCCTTCTGCCATAAAGTTCTTCAGGACACTTCCTCAAAATAGCTAAGTACTTGTGATCTGTATCCAGTGAGTAATGGGACAATTAGGAAAAGAAATTGAGGTCGGCGGACACCGCCATTTTATCTTGTAGTTATGCTTTGACTCAGCCAACCTGCCTATAAGGGGTGTGGCCCCTAGTAAATTAATAAAAGTAATAATTTCTGTACCCATTACTAACATGGATAATTTGTACTAATAGCTATAAGCAGTAATGAACTTCACTATTTTTATTATTTGAAGAATATAACGAGTAATTGTGTTTAAAGGGTGTTCCATTTATTTGTATTAATGCCTGAGTTAATTATTAAACAGGCAAATGTATTGATTTTAACTGAAAAAGATTTAATGTACGTGTAAGATCATTTTTGTATATTAATTCCTTAAAGTGAAGACTAACAGAGTCTACAAATAGAATATAAGCAGAAGAATTTTTATATACTCCAAAATGCACATAAGAATTATAGTGAGAAATATACTTGAATCCGCTTTTAAGGTTTTTCTCTTACCACGTGTCATTTCCAAGAAAGGAATGCGGAAATGACCAACCGATCTTCCAACCTCGATATTATAAAGATATAGTAATTGTACTGAACTTTGATATTTAAAGTACGTGTAAAGTCATTTTTTTTATAAATCTCTTAAAGTGTAATATTTTGGTGAGAAATAAAATAACAGACATGACAGATCGTTCTTTTAATGTTGTTATGATGGGGAATTGATATTACGATACGTGTGTGCCATTTCATTTTGAAGAATAAGAAATTTTGTGATATTATTTAGATATGAGTTTTTTAATTTTGCGCTATGCAGGTGAAAGTAAAAGTAAATTCGAGGAATTTGTGCTGTGCTGGAATAAGGGAGGTTTTTCAGTGTCACCCTAACGTAGCTTCAAGGTAGTAAAATGTTTGTTTGTTTGTTTGTTAGAATGGGACCTAGGACTGGTGAGGCAGTCGTGTGACCACGTGGCCCGACCAAGATTCCAGCCACACACTCCTTCAGAGTACATAAGAACATAAGAATAGGGGACACAGCAACATGCCTACTGGCACACACGAGGCAGCTTCATTTTTGAATGATATTTTCAGCATGTCTAACCTATTCTATTCTACTCTACTTATTTATTCTATTTTTCTTTTTATGATTTTTATAATAATCACTAACCTATTCATACCCACCCTACCTCTGTCATATGTCTATCTAATCTACATTTGAAGGTGTCTAAGGTATTGGCATTTACTATCCTACTAGGAAGCCTGTTCCATGCATCAGCTACTCTATTACCAAACCAATTTTTACCAATTTCCCTCCTGAACTGAAATTTATCAAGCTTAAATCCATTATTACGAGTTCTGGTTTGATCATGAATTTTTAAAACTTTATTAATATCTCCCTTGTTAATCCCTTTAAACTATTTATACACTTCAATCATATCCCCCCTAACTCTTCGCCTCTCTAGAGAATGTAGATTATTTTTTTTTAATCTGTCCTCATATGGTAGATTTCTGATATTGTGTATCATCTTGGTCATTCTTCGCTGCACTCTCTTCAAGGATTTAATTTCCATCCTATAATTCAATTTCCATACTAGGATTCAATTTCCATCCTAGGATTCAATTTCCATCCTAGAGAGAATGGGGATGAGTGTTTGAAATTGATGCAGTGAGCGAGGCAGAGAATGAGTATGACTGACTCGGGGTATAATGGGGGGATTTGCTTTCGTGCTTGAATCGGGGGAAAGTCCGTTGGGGAAGTATGATTGGGGAGTCTCTACGGGGATTGTTCCCCTGATCCGCCGGGTCCTTCTGCATGCCATATCCGAGTATTTTTATGGGAGGTGATGCGCTGTTGCAATATCAATTGAGGGATATTTTTGAGAAAATGATTCTCCACCTGCCCAGATATGGTGAGATGCCAAGTTTGTTTTATTCGATTTCCGAGGATTCCTAGATAGATATTACGTGATAAAGGACGTGAATCTATGAATGATTCTTTATTTTCCTTTCTAGCTGCAGTATATACATTATTTGTCCAAAGGGATATGTTAGATATATAAAATAAAACTTTGAAGGTTTTAACCATGATAATGTTTATCAAAATTATTTCAGCTTGGTTATAAAGAAAGAGTGTGAGCTGACACGAAATGACAACAAGAATATTACACAACCGTTTCCCGTATTTGAGAGAGAAGAAGTTGATCCAGAAGCCAAAGGAACAGGGGAGAAAACAGCGCCCACATGCGCACCCCCCCATAAAAGCTAATCAGCCGCAGCCCTGAAGGCAATCCTTGGGCAGTATAAGAGCAGAAAAAAAATAAAGTAATAAAAGGGGAGGTAATAATAAAAGTACCCAACCGTGCTTAAGTACGAGCAACCAGAGAGAACTGCTATATGTCGAAATTCCCCCTGTTCCGGAGGTAATTCTGTTGTATAGTAATTCAAATAAGTCAAATTCGAGATAGTAGAAGAATATATATATTTATTGTTTTAATTGTTCCTGTACAACTCCTTACGAGATTTTGAAACTTAAGCAAAATGCATGCTTTACTGTTGCGAATGAAATATGCTTTTTGTTTTTATTATTTCATACACAGAGACCGACTTTTTATATTTTTTCAGATTCCCGTTTTTGTTATATAGTTTTTTGTGTGAAGAAAAACCTTTAAGATCTTTATCCCTTTGATCTATATACTGTAATTAAAAAGTTTGAAAAAGAATATCTACAGATAATTATTGTTAATTACTATCATTGTCATGAAATTAATAATTACATTTGAGCCCATTAAGATAATTGAGATTGCCAGAATTTGTATGTTGAGTTTTAAATTTAAAAATAATGATACTTAAGTCCTTTTAAGACGTTTGTTAAGAAAATGATATTTATACTTTTGTTGATAGTAGTAGAGATATTCTCACATATGATTGTAATATTTTGCTTTAATTTCATCAAGGATATGTTGCCTTACCGACAGAGTGTGCTTCGATTCAACCCATCTGATTTATAGAAAGAGAAAAGATTGTCATTATAGACAAGGATGTGTATGCTATTTCAGTAAAGTCCTTTGCCATATTAAACAGAATGGAATGGATTTATGCTTCTAGGTTTCTGCGGTTGTACACTAAGTTCTTTTGCTTTTTTGTTAATTGGGGAATAAAAATAGCCCTCTGACAATAAACGTGAAACTCTTCCAACAGTCATTGCTCACGTTCGTTCACTTTCATTTGTTTATTTATTCTTTTGTTATGTAGGGATACTCCGCGATGATTTTTTTTTTTTTTTAATTTCAGTGCAGGTAAAGGAAGGAAACCCGTCTCACTTCTTTCTCCACCCTCTCTCTCTCTCTCTCTCTCTCTCTCCTCTCTCTCTCTCTCTCTCTCTCTCTCTCTCTCTCTCTCTCTGAGACAGACATGTGCTCCTCCCGATGCTAAGAAAATGTTGCCGTCATTGATTCTTTTTGTGGGTTTTTTTCTAGCGAAGCTAGGTGATAATTGTGCTTACATTTTATTCCAGTTGATAAATTTTTGCACGCTGTTATTGCATAAATACTGATAAGACATCGTTAGTACCGACTTTTGCATAAATATTTTTGCCGCATATGGCAACTGTTTAGAGAATAGATAAAACTCCCATTGACTAATTGGGGAACCCGAAGGTTGCCGCTTATGCTATATAAATATATATAAATATATATATATATATATATATATATATATATATATATATATATATATATATATATATATATATATATATATATATATATATATATTATGACAGCAGGAATTCGAATAGTAAAAGAGACTGTGTTAGAATGAGCATTACTATGAAATATAAGCATAGAACTCTGTTCTTACTTCTGAATGCCAGTCTCAGTTGTATATATACTGCTATTCCTGATTTAGTATTTTTATTTCTTATTTCATTTTTATTATTCTTATTCTGATCGTGATTATTAGTAATGTTATTATTATGTTGGCTGGTATTGTTGCTATCTCTCAATGGCCTTTTGCTAATTAATATTTTTGCAATGCAATCAGCAGTAACCTGATGATTTGTATCTTTTATCTGAATTCATGCTTGATATTATTGTAGCCACTGCTAATAAGAATATTTCTTTAGTGGCTTTTCTCAGCATTTAATGATTGTTCTTTTTGATATCTATAGTAGAGTAATATTATGTATCAGTTTTTCAGCTAAGTCCTAAGTATCTTGGAATAATAATCTAGTGGTGTAGACACATACCTTCCATTACCACCCTATTTCCAGGCAGCCCTGACCTGCAAGTTCTAAAAGTCTTTAGATTTTGTTTTCTCTCAAACAAGACCTGTTGCCCATTGAATAAAGATTGCAAGCACTTGCAGTTGCAGGGGAGGCGACGTATGGCCTCGGATTACCGACATATGGCCATTGTTGGTACCCCAAAGTCATAGGGAGCCTTTCTTGCAATTGTATTAGTGACATAGGTTCAAATTTTCGTCCTGAGAATCTGCTTCATAGGTACGTGTGTTTTGCAGTACAGAAGAGAAAGCCGCTGTGACATTGCAGGTATCCAAAAAGGAGTGGTTATAGTCAAGACCCACCTCAGGAGTAGGATGAAGCCAGGCTGGAGGGGTTCAGTAGATGCATCGATCGCCCTCCGTTTTGTCTTGCCAGTCTTCAGAGAGGAAGAGACTTTGTGGTAGTGTACGAACCTGGGCCTGCAATGAAGAGTACAGCGGGGGAGCGAAAAGCATGAGGAAGTTACCGTTGTATAATGCCTAGCAAGAATTTCATGAGCAAGGGAGAGGAAACAGAAGTCTTTTAAAACATCTTGATAACGCCCTAGAAGCCACATAAACAAGTTCGTGAGATCAAGAGAAGAGCAAACCACATAGTCCTCGACAGCGCCTGGAGGACACGAAGGAAGAAACGTTCCTCCAAGAACAGCAGAATTAATTTTAAGGCTTAATTTTAAGACAAATCAATGCCCCTAGTAACGTGATAAGAGTAGAAATTATAGGATGAGGTTTCTTATAGTAACTACCATTTATGTTATTGACTATCGCATTTTAAATGTTCATACATGCTAATAATCTACATAATTTGTTTGCTAATGTTCTACATGATTCATATTTTTACTGTAACTAACCAAATTTTGTAAATCTTTTGAAAAAGGAGAGGAATAGATAAAGTAACATTATGATCTAAATTGGCTTCTGATCTTAATTAATGTTTGATAATTATTAGTTATACACTGCAATCATAATGATTAAGTTTATTTGCATTTTTTTTAAGTATAGGAATATGTTTGTATTAAGGATTTCCCACCAGGAAATAGACGCCCTGCATGCTCTAAATATTCCAGACAATTTCGTCTGTAAAATTACTAGTAAGCTATAAGAATAATGTTATGTTCCTGTAATATGTTTAGAAGTTCATAAAAATAGGAATTCTTAGATAATAGCTTAAATAATTCGGCCCCGTTTTTATTGTAAACTAATGTCAGTTAGGATATTTCAAAGAGCTCTCAAAAGATAACCCATGCTGCTGCTGAAATGGAGATATTTAAATGTGGTTGGGGGGGATGTCGCATGACTGAAGTCTTGCTGAAGTCACATGAAAGCCTGCTGAAGACAGGATCTGAAACTTGTAACAAATCTTGAGGAGTAACAGTTGAGGGCACAGATGTTGTATTACATGCCCTCACTTTTATTGGGTTCTGGGTCCAGACCCTGTTTTCCCTTGGTGCCACCAAGGTTCATGGCTAGACACATGGAACTAATTTCCGGCGCCATGCACCCCAAGAGGCCTAAAATATAAGGGACCCTCGGTCCTCGAAAACACCACTAAAGGTTGTAAACATGATTTAACCCATATTTGTATGTACACG
Source organism: Halocaridina rubra (assembly GCA_037179515.1). Taxonomy (NCBI): domain Eukaryota; kingdom Metazoa; phylum Arthropoda; class Malacostraca; order Decapoda; family Atyidae; genus Halocaridina; species Halocaridina rubra. Next base: position 15,961 of record JAXCGZ010003798.1, on the reverse strand, counting down.
CCCTGGAGAGAGAGAGGCCCCAATAGCTGCAGGTGATGTAGAACTTCTTCTGTTCAATATGCCTGCTGAAATAGCCCCTCCCCCAAGAGGAGGACTCCTCTTTGAACCTGAAGTCTATTGGCAGAACTGGATTACGCGACACACCCTGCCCGTGGGGTATTTCAAGAATCCCCGAGGCAGACAGGGTCAGTCAGTCAGAATTTTCCCAGGGGCACGAACAGATCATAGATTTTGATAGTCATAAGGTGTGGGGGGCATTGAGGCCTCGTATATTTTGTACTCTAAAATAAATCTAAGTTAAAGGAACCACCGCTTGTCCATTCTTACCTGGCACCCTTCTGGTATTAATAGTAATGTAATGATTTAAGTCCTTACTACAATAATAATAATAATAATAATAATAATAATAATAATAATAATAATAATGATAATAATAATAATAATAATAATAATAATAATAATAATAATAATAATAATAATAATAATAATAATAATAATAATAATAATAATAATAATAATAATAATAATAATAATACTAAAGTAGAATATTAGTTATAATTTTCATTTTAAAATAATTGAAATACAGATATGAGGTAAATGGGCATATATATGTATAATTATGGTACAATAGAATAGTATCGCACTCAAGATATAACAAATACACTAGCAAGTGAACAGAGATAAAGCTTGCATAGAAAATTAACATCAACTACAATTAAATTATATAATAACAATAATAATAATAATACAATTGGTAATGATAATATTAATAATGAAGTAGTAATAATAACACTCGATACTTAAGCTTGAAAATCAAAGCCTGTTATATCAAATTACATACAGGATAGTTACGGGTAAAAGTGACATGTATTATCGGCATTATCTCCATTTTTGTACTCCTTATTAAAAAATAATTAATGTTTAACTTAAAGATCAAAGAAGGTGATATCACTTTACATATAGAAGAGTTAGTAACAAGGGAAATTACATTAGATCAGTAGATTTGATTAGAGTGTGAGCAGTGACTCTATTTGTCCAGAGGAAAACTGTCTGGTTTTTCTTTGAAAGCTGAGGAGGATGAATTTTAAAAACGTTCTGGAATATTGTTCCAGAGCGTTGGCCCTCTAATTTCAATTATATTTAAACCTGCACCTGTGTTTGTTCTCTAAATAAAGAACCCATTACTCAGTCTAGTGTTAGTTCCCCTTATATCCTTGACTGTTTTGAAATTAAATATCCAGTTGGGATAGTGATGGTTCAAAATTTTGTATGCAAAGACGTAAATAGAGATCATATTATCTGCCCACAGTCACCCAGGTTTTTTGAGAGCCAGTGAGATCTGGCCATATTTCTTATTCCTCCCAGGGCAACTCGACCTTCAAAATGTGTAAGTTTCTTTAATCTAATTATCTGAGTCTCATGAGTAGCTCCCAATACGGTTGTGCAATTATTAATATGACTGAGGGCTACGGATTGGACAATCATTTTTAGACTGGGAGTCACAAAATTGTCTTTTATACGTGATAAACACATAAGAATTCTTGTTACCTTTTTGAATACTTCATCTATATGGAAGTCAAACTACACGTAGTTATCAAAGCGAATTCCTGGATTTTTGACAACTTTGCTAGGTATGATGATATTGCCATAAAGATTTATTGCTGTGTTTTCTGGAAGTCGTGATATGTGGAACCTTGAACCAATAAACATGCATTGAGTTTTACTTTCGTTAATATAACAACCCGATTTCTTGAAAATAGATTTTAAGCTTTGATAGAGTGATTTCTGCTCTAACAGTTGGCCCTGGGAGATTACTGATATCACCACTAAGGAGTACCTGAGTGCCATCTGCATAATGTACAACTAAACAGTCAGGCATTAAATTAGATGGGTTATATATGTAAATGAAGAAGAGAATAGGACCAAGGACTGATCACTGGGGGACACAAAATGAAACTTTTTTGGAGTAGATTTAATGTTGTTAAGACGGATTGAGGGTGTGCAATTAAATAGATGCTCTCTAAACCAGGTTGGGTCATTAGTTAGGTTAGTACACATATTAATAAGAACTACTATGTAAGGGATAAAATAAATCTAATGATACAAACGGAGAGGTGTTTTCTTATCTATATTATTGTATATTTGATTTGTAACTCTGAGCAGTGCGGTTTTTGTAGAGAGTTTTGGTCTGAAAACTTGCTGGTTTTCAGATAATAGTCTGTGTGTCTCTAAAATTGACATTAACTGGTTGGCAACAATTTATTTCCAATGTTTTAGAGAAAATTGGCATAAGGGAAAGAAGGCATTTGATACAGTCCTACATGGGAGGCTTATTAAGAGGCTGCAAGCAATGGCAAGAATAAGTGGAAATGTCTTGAAATGGATAAAACTTATATACCAGGAGGGGAACGGAGGGATAGAGTAAAACAGTGTCTGAATAGAAAAGGGTTAGCAGTGGAGCCCCACTGGGTTCACTTTTAAGGTCAGTTTTGTCCCATGTATACGTAAATGACCCACCAGTGTCTGTAAATTCATTCTCGAATATGTTTGAAGACGACGCAAAAATTTTGAATAAAGTAAGAGAAGAGAATAATGGTAGAGAACTTCAGGAAGACCAAAATAGTTGCATGACTGGTCAGAAAAGTAGCTAATGAAATACAATACCTCAAAATGTAAGGTAATGAGAATGGGTACTAGTACGAAAAGGCCCAAGTTTGGATGCTCAATAGCAGGTGCAGAACTTCAAGAGATGGAGAATGAGAGATATCTGGGGAACATAATGGCAGATTTATCATAGGATATGCATATAAATGACATAGCAAGGACTGCTTATGCTTTCTTGGCAAATGTAAGGGTAGCCTTCATAGACATAGGCAAGGAAATGTTCAGATATATTTTTGTTACTTATGTGAAGCCAAAGTTTGAATATGCAGCCCCCTCTTTAAATCCGCACTTGAAAAAGCATATAGTTAAGCTGGAAAAAGTTCAAAGACAAACCCTGAAACTGGTGCCATAAATATGCAATCTCGGTTATGATGAGAAACTGAGGACACTAGACTTACCATCACTCAAAGCTAGAAGAATAAGGGGGATATGGTGACGGTTTTAAAATTTCTTCATGGTTATGACAGAGTGAATAGGGATCGATATTTTGATATGGGTGGTTCTAGAACTAGAGGTTATAGTTTGAAGCTTCGTAAGAAAACTTCTTTGCAGGGTGTAAAGAAGTACTTTTTTTTAGTGTAAGAAGAGTTGATAAATGGAATTCGCTAAGTGAGGAGATAGTCATTGCTAACTAAATTTATAGTTTTAATCACAAATATTGATAAGTATCATTGAATATAAATATGGAACCGACCTGGAGACTGGAAGTTACGAGCACACGGCTCTTTTCCGAAAGAAAAATTAAATAATTACAATTAGGTAATTGCCCTCACCCTTCCCCCGCAAACACATGCATTGTATCTGGAAAATATTTGTGATCCAAACGTATAGTACGAGATTAACTGAAATGAAATATAATAAAATAAAAATATTCATAACTTACAGCCTTCAGCTGTCCAGGCTGGGCATAACATGTCAGTGTTACATTCCCTCCTTCAAGAACTTCCTGTCGCCGAATATCATCTCGATTTCTGTCACACAGGCAACCTGCAAAAAAAAAAAAAAAAAAAAATTAGAAGACAGGGAGAAAATGTTTGTAACGGATGCACGGAGTACTACGTTTAATATTAACTTCATAATGAAGAAAGAAGTATAAGCTCAAAATTATTTGAATAAAAAATATAAATACAAAACTCCAATATTTTGAAAATTAAGAGGCTATTTTAATGTGTATTCAATGTGTATGAATGGAAAAAGTCACTCTACGTATAAGAGTAGAAACGCGTTTGTATGTGTGTGCGTGTGTGCGTGCGCTCAGACTGACAAATTAATTCTTCTCTTCTTTATATATATATATATATATATATATATATATATAATATATATATATATATATTATATTATATATATATATATATATATATATAGATAGATAGATAGATAGATAGATAGATAGATAGATAGATAGATAGATAGATAGATAGATAGATATAGATATAGATATATATATATATATATATATATATATATATATATATATATATATATATATATATATATATATATATATATATATATATATATATATATATATATATATATATATATATATATATATATATATATATATATTTATGCGTGTGTGTGTGTGTGTGTGTGTGTGTGTGTGTGTGTGTGTGTGTGTGTTCTCGTATGTATACTATTATCCATAAAAGCATTTTAGGCTTTCAGAGGATTCGAACTCGCAGGCTACAGAATCATGTCACCATTCCTGCTGAAATACTACTGCAGATATAAAATCTGCAATAATTTCCGAGTCCGTTCTTGATCTGGCAGGGCTTTGATATGCAGATTTTCATTTGCTATTGTAACTCAGTCGATATGGCGACATATGATTCAGCAGCTTACAACGTTGGTTAGAATCTTCTGAGGGTCTAAAATTATTTCTATGGACAATAACTGACAACTCTCACTCCTCGCTTTACCTTCAATTGTGAAGTAGGAAGAACCTTCACCCACTTATGTATCGTAGGTTCGAAACCCATCCAGGGAATAATCATGCTTTATTTTCAAAAATGATAAATTGCTTATTTCATCATTGATCATTGTAGATACATGTACTCGTAGATAAAGGATGTAAATGATCCGGTTTTTCGTCATGAGCTCTCTTTTCTAGTTAGGCTTAGACGGTGCCTCCTTTCGAAGTACTTTGGTTTTGGCAGAGGTGACCATTACCCCGAATGACTGCCCTTTCTATCATAAACCATGGTGAGTATCGAACCGACGACCTGGCGATTCGAAGTCGAGAACGTTACCACAAAGCCACGGATCTCATACAGAAAAGATATGAATGAAATGCAATAAGCAATTATAAGTGAGGTTGAGAAGAGAAAGCAAAATGGACAGAGACATCAATAGAGTGAGTTTCCTTTCTAGCTCCAGAAGCTATCTGGTGGTTTCTCTCTTCATTACATTCAGTGATACAGATGGTAGCACCTTGGCACACTCCAGATATGTTGCAGGTTTGAATCCCTGTCTAGGGTAAAAATTTGATTCTCATATATATATATATATATATATATATATATATATATATATATATATATATATATATATATATATATATATATATATATATAATATAATATATATATATATATATATATATATATTACATATATATATATATATATATATATATATATATATATATATATATATATATATATATATATGAATCATTTTTTTTTCACATATGTAATGTGCTTATTTGTATTTCATGGCCCGAATGAGATTGGGAATTGAATTAAATGCTAAAATGAAGCCACGAGTGAGGTTGGGGAATCTGTAATATGAACATAGTGGCATTCAGTTAGAATACGTTCATTCCTAAGTATAGCAGATATAAGCTATAAGGTTGGATTCCTTTTAACCTTCTGTGGTGTAGTGGTAGCGCCTTGACTTAGTAATTATAAGTCCTAGGTTCGAGTCCCGGTCGGGGTAAAAAAATGATTCATGTTTTCACATATGTAATGTGCATATATATATATATATATATATATATATATATATATATATATATATATATATATATTACATATATATATATATATATATATATATATATATATATATATATATATATATATATAGATATATATATATATATATATGTATATATATATATATATATATATATATATATATATATATATATATATATATATTTATATATATATATATATATGTATATATATATATATATATATATATATATATATATATATATATATATATATATATATATATATAGATGGAGAGAGAGAGAGAGAGAGAGAGAGAGAGAGAGAGAGAGAG
>JAXCGZ010003798.1:0-2500 GCA_037179515.1 Halocaridina rubra | reverse complement strand
AGCAACACAATGTATCATATTTCAAAAGTTGCTGGAATCTGGGTTGATTCCAAGATGCTGGAAAAGAGCAAACATGATACTTATCTTCAAAAAGGAAGGAGGGATACAGCTCTAAACAATAAGCCTGTTTCCTTGACCATGCTTTGCAGAGTTATGAAGACACTGCTAAGAAAACACTTCTCTCTTCACTTGGAATCCTTCACCTTTTTGCCAGTGAGACAACATGGCTTCAGAGATGGTAGATCGGTTCCTGTAAAGATAAATAGCCCCAGGGTCCTTGAGGGTTATTCATTTGTACAAGGCAATTCTTGGGGTTCGTCATAATTACAAGGTTGTTATAGAGGTTATTTGTATTTACATTTTTCTAAAGATCGTATTTCTTTTACTTGCATTTGCATACTTGTGGGTTTTTTTTCTATAGGTGTGACAGCGGGACAGTCAAAAACTGCCATCATCAATAAAGAGCCTGGCACGAAAAAATACCAAGACGAAGGAAAAGAAAAAGGTAAAGGACAAGGCTGAGATGAGGTAATGTCACACAAAGGAAAACGACACTCAGAAAAACAGTCAAAGTACAGAGGACAAGGAGATATGTAGGACTAGGCCCTGAGATGATGATAGATCTGCTTTTTAAATTATTATGGTTCATAAGAATTATGAATTCAGAAAGAGGAAGAGAGTTCCAGAGTCTGGAGGTAGATGGGAAGAAGCAGTCGCTGCACCGACCAATCCGTGAGCTATATATCTCCACACAGTACCTGTGAGATGAGGCCGCTTGGCTAGTGTTACGCAGCCTCGGCAGTGGGGGAGGGATGCAACTCACCAACTCATCAGAGCAGTGATGGAAGCAGTAGCGATATAAAAGACAAAGGGAAGATACCTTACGGCGAAGAGAGAGAGAATCCTGATTAGAAGTAATAGAAGGATCATCACTGAGTCTGACTGCCTTAGATTCAACCCTATCAAGGAGATAAGTATGAAAAGCAGGGACGGAAAAGACCTTTATAAATTCTAAGTAACTGTAAAGAGGAAAAGTAATGGCGAAAACGAAACAAAATCCCAATTTTTGGGATGAAGATTTAGAAATTTGGATTATGTGATTCCTCCAAGATTATTTAGAGGTTATATGGATTCCTAATAAGTTGATGAAAGTAAGAGGGTAAATTTCATTAGTTTCGAAGACAATAGGGTTATCAGGAGGAGAAGAAGATAAAGAGATAGCCAGAAACTGTGTCTTAGAGGCATTGAATATAACCAAATTCTGAGTACCCCACTCAGATACTCTCTTCAAATCGGAGTTAAGAGTAGAAGAAAGAGTGATACGAGATTGATTACGAGTAGCAGATGAAGGTTGAGAAGAAAAGGCAGAGGAAAAGTGAAGGGTAGAACCATCAGCAAAGGCATGGAAATGAGAGGAAGATGGGGATTGTAGAAGATCATTGATGAAGAAAAGGAACAATGTAGGTGAAAGAACAGAGCCCTGTGGAACACCACTGGTAACAGGGAAAAGGCTCGATGTCGCACCATCAACAACTACAGATATAAAATGGTCAGTAAGGAAACTGGAAATAATAGAACAGAAAGAAGGGGTAAAGCCATAGGCAGGGAGTTTGGCAACAGAACCTTGTGCCAGATTCTGTCAAAAGCCTTAGAGATATCAAGGGCGATGACAAAGGCTTCCCCATAGTTCCTCAGAGAAGATGACCTTACATGAGTAAAATAGGACAAGAGATCATCAGTGGATCTTGCCTTGCAGAAGCCGTACTGGTGATTGGAGATAAGTGAGCTAGATTCAAGACATTTCAAGAAGTGAGCATTGAGCAAAGTTTGGAAAACGTTAGCAACAGAGGAGGTTTGGGCAATAGGTCAGTAGTTTGAAGTTATAGAGCGGTCACCCTTTCATGATGGATAAATACTGGTTGACAGAATGAGATTAAAGAGACGGCAAAGCATGGGAGCCAGTTCATCTGCAAACTCCTTAAGGAACCTTGCAACAATACCATCGGGACCAAATGCCTTGTTCCTCTTTAGCGAACAAAGAACCTTATGAACTTTGCGTGAAGAAAGGATAAGGGAGGGCATAGGGTTAGAGGGGGTTAAAGAATGAAAAACAGGTGCGCTGGAATTGTTTATAAAAGAGTTGGCAGAAAAATGAGAGCCAAAGAGAGTGGCTTTGTCAGTGGGAGAGCAAGCTATAGAACCATCAGAATGAATGAGAGAGGGAAAGCCTGAGTTACAGAAGTTTTTGGAGAGGTTTTTGGCTTATGACCAGGAGTATTTGTCAGTGTCAGTGGGAGAGGAGTTAAGGTCATCAACTTTCTCTGTTATAAAGGAAGCCTTAGACCTTTGAATCTGAGCAGTACAGCGATTCCTGGATATAATAAAAGCAGAGCGAGTTAAATCGGAACAAATTATTAAACATCCTACTCGTGTTCCTGATCGTCACGAACAAGCTGCTAACATTCTTGACCTTTTTTTTACTTCTAACCCTTCAAACTAC
>JAXCGZ010003797.1:227500-237681 GCA_037179515.1 Halocaridina rubra | reverse complement strand
AAAGGAAGCTTTATGCCTTCGAATATGAGCAGTACGGCGATTCCTAGCTGTAACATGAGCAGAGAGAGTTAAATCAGAAGCAGAGGCTTGGTACGACCAGTGTGCCTCATCAGTGGGCTGAATAGCCATAGAGCAGGCACGATCAAGCAAAGGATCAGGGGAGGGAGAAAAAGTTTTCATAGAGGAGGGGATGAACGCTTCCATTGCCGAGGCTATGATCTCGGTAATTTTTAGGGCTACCTGATCAGGGTTGCGAGAATGAAAGCAGTAGTGATCCCATGGGAGCTCGAAGAGGAAGTTATGCAAATCATCACATTGGGTGTGCTCAAAGTGTCTAATGCAGCGATGAGTAGGAGGAATTGATGGAGGGAGAGAGAAAATTAAAGAGCTTGAGATCACAGAGTGGTCAGATTTATCAAGAGTGGAAAGCACAGTAACCCGTAGATATATATATATATATCCATTCTTCTATACTTTAGGCCAGGGTTCAAGCATGCAAAGTGACTGATAACTGATGACGTTTAAAACTTGGATTATTTACAAGCTACATAGTTCCTCTATGCCTCATTGCCCATGTCCCCTTAACGTAGATGTTGTCTGTTTGGTGCCCGACTGTCCTCTGCCTGCCTTACCAAAGTTGCTCAACCTTTTGAAACCTCAGCTCATTCATAAGCAAATAATAAAGAGGAGGCAGGCATGGCTTGTACTCATGCCTCCACCAATCAACTCTGAAATTTCGAACAGTAACCTCCCACTTGGGGGGAAATATCTAATAACCTATGGTGTGGGGGCAGCTACGCTGATACAGGCTTTCCCACGGAAATATAGGCTTGCTTTCTACAACAGAGAAAGCCACATGAGAACTCCCCGCCTGCCTATACGTCAACAGAATATGAGTAGTTTGAAGGATTAGATGTAAAATATGGGTCAAGAGTGTTTGCTGCATGTTCGTGGCAATCGGCAACACGAGTAGGACGTTTGATAATCTGCTCCAGATCGTGAGTAACAGAGTAAGCAAGGGCCTCACAGTGTAAGAAGAATTAAGCCACTCACTGTGGTATACATTAAAGTCCCCAATATATAGACTTTTAGCATGTGGGTGAAAAGATAGCAAGGACTCATGGAAAAAAAAATATATATATAGATAGATAGATAGATAGATAGATAGATAGATATGTGTGTGTGTGTGTGTGTGTGTGTGTGTGTGTGTGTGTGTGTGTGTGTGTGTGTGTGTGTGTGTGTGTGTGTGCTCGTATGTATATCTCATAAAGTATGAGACATGCCTAACATTGGAAAGGCTTGTTGGGTATTCATGAACAAAATGGCTATTTCTTGATACTCCGTGTGCATACAACCATCCATTAAATAATATTAATATTGATATAGGAAGGGAAATGATAATTACGATAACAGCTGTTAATGCGCATAAGAAAAGAATGTAGGATACAGAATATGAGGAATATGAATAATGGAGATACAGCCTTTGAAGGTCTTCATAAAATTTCGGGCTAGATTCTTAGACTGGGTGCAAGCTATATTTTTATAGCGTCATACGATAATACCAGCAAGATTAGTCTCTTAATAGAATATGAAAGTGTTGCTTGTTATTGAAGGAACACACCCTCGATCATATTCTTCATAAGAGTAAGTTGTGCGAGGAAAAAATAAGAAAGAACTATAAATAGTTAAACACGAGAGGATGAACGTTTCCTTCCAGGTATTGATTGGGAGACCATTAATGAAAGACAAATCTGCACAATAGATGCATCAACTTTTTGCAAAGAATATGAATAGGTCCATAATTACCTGTCATCTACCATGTACTACAATAGGAATTTTTAATTCCAAAAGAAATGGTTTTAATGATGAACATTTATTGTTTTAAAGATGAAACGTGAATGACGGAATATATATATTGAAGGAGTAATACTACAAATGTATTGGCAATGTATCAAAGAGCAATAAAAGTGTAGACATGTTTAAGAAGATAGAGATTTTTGGAAAGAACATTGTGAGGGGGGTTAAGAAATATCACGAACTTTCCCAACGGCTTTGTCAGAGTGAAATTAATATTCAAAGAGCTGATTATACAGATGCAAAAAATTACTATATTACTGAAACAGATGAGAACTGCAAGGAAATGAACAGAGCTTCAGTAAGTATTGCCAGTAAAAATAAAAAAAATTCACCCAGCCCACAAGCTTGCAGAGGTGAGAGGACGGGGAATAGCATAACAAAATATATATGGTCTTTTCAGTTAAAGAAAAAAGAGAAATAATAATGAAATCAGGAGATCCTAAAGCCATTATATCCACTAAAGTATCTCCAAGTGTATTTAAGGACTGAACTGCGTCCACATCTTTTTCATCTGAAAAGTCTCTTGAAAATCACTTCTGTTTATTTAACTTTTTGCCCTTGAGACAACAGGTTATAGAAGTAGCAAATCTATAGTAACAGACTCACTATAGTGCTAAGATGAAGCAAAAATCACCTTGTAATAATGAGAAGGCCGAATATTTCACGTATTATTAGAATATCAGGTGTTTTAAGCAGTACCAATTAAAAGACTCATTAAGAAGCTGTTAGCTCTAACAAGAGGAGGAAATGTATTCTACTAGATAAAAATTAATTAAGATGGAATGAAGCAAAAGGTCAGACACATATGTAAAACGTAAACAAACAAACAAACAAACATTTATTTCCATTTTGTACAATGGTTATTCAACATTAATAGTAACTTATAAGTAGACATGTAATTAAACTAATAAATAAGAGGGTAATACATATAGTTAAGTTAAATGTAGCTTTCATAGAAAATAATAATGCTGTAATAAAAATGTTAACAATAATGTTAATATTAAAGTAGTAAGTATGCCACTAGATACAGGATCGTTATTATCGGCATCATTTCCATATTTGCTTTCCTTACAATGAGAATAATTAGTTCACTGTTGAAATATTTTATATATATCTGCAGAAGATTAAAAACCTCTGAACATAGAATATATAAATATTTATATAGGTTTTATAAAGATTTTAATATACTGTAGTCACCGTGGCTCAAGCGGTAGCGTCCGCGACTCTGAGGCGTCAGATCGAAGGTTCGCTCCCCGTCAAGATCTGAGGTTAGCAAACTCAGGGTAACGATTACATCTGCCAAAATAAGTCCTTCGCAAGAAGGCAACCGTCCTAGCCCTTCCTAGAAAAGGGAGTCCGTGGCGTAAAACCGGAACAACAACAACAACAACAACAAAGATTTTAATATACTACAGGAGTGACCAGATAAGCAGCCATTATGTCTCGAGACTTCAAAATATAGAGTAATGGCAACGGCCAAGATTACAAGAAAACCGTGTACAGTGTAGGTATTTAATAGAGGAAGATAAATTAAATACCTGTCAGTCGCATAGATATCTAGGCAACACTTTAGTGGCATTATTAGCCTCAAAATATAATGATAATAATAATAATAATAATAATAATAATAATAATAATAATAATAATAATAATAATAATAATAATAATAATAATAATAATAATAATAATAATATTAATAGTAGTAGTAGTAGTAGTAGTAGTAGTAGTAGTAGTAGTAGTAGTAGTAGTAGTAGTAGTAGTAGTAGTAGTAGTATGAATGGTACAAATATTGATCATTATAATCATGGCTATTTTCTAATACAGCAGAAATAAAATGATGATGCTAATGCATATGACTAATAATAATTCAAATTCTGTTTCAACTAATACACTTAATATTAACCAGAACCCAAATTAAACGAAAAATAAGAAAATGCGATTAAAAATCAAACAATAATTTAAAATCTATTTATCTAAAAATGACTTCTCCTCCTTATCTCATATATGGGAAAACATCAAAACTCGGAAGATACAAAAAAATAACTAGATGTATTACTAAATCAGCACGGAAATAAGAGAAAGAACACTCAACAGCGAGAGTATTACGAAACTGTACACTTTTGTACACGTACATAAATTCGTACTTGAAACCAGAAGACAATAAACCTTTATTTTCATTATACAATGGTTATTCGTCAGCCGGAGCAAGCCCCAGCCCCCAACTGTGGTGCCCAACCACAGCAGTAGCCTGCTAGTAAACAGCTTAAACTCTCGGTCTTGGATGGGAACCGATCTCTCGACCTCGTGAATGCGAAGCCAGCGAGTTGAAAATACCACAATAAGGGTACAAATACGGCAAGAGAAAAGTATAACATTGCGGGATGATAAAAATAAAACAAAATGTCTAATAACAAAAACAACATTAGACTAGTGTACATGAAACGTAAGTGTGAAAACGAAATAAAACAAGACATACTCAAACAAGGAACTAAATATGCTTGTCACGGCAAGGAAAGCTCATAATTATTTGACTCCTTCCCTCTTTCAGAGAAACCAAAGAAAGAAAAAAAAATCTCTGTTCACTCCTCTTACTTCAAGCTGAACTTGAATTTTACCTATAGACATGTTCTTTTGCACTATTAGTTTTTCCGTGCTATCTACTTCTAAGGCAAAAACAAACAAAATTCTCACAGTCATTTTTGTATAATCACCCCAATTGCCGATAATAAATAAATCACTTATCATTTTAAAATTAAGTCTTGGAAACCCACAAAATACTTTAAAATTTATACAAGGCAAATATCCGATGTAGCGCATTAGCAAAACGAACACGTGATATCTAAAAAAAAAAAAAAAAATACTTAGCCCATTTTAAACGGACAACGCTTCCAATAAATCAATTTCCGTAAACAACAGCTTTCTCAATTTTCCATCCTAAAACGGCGAGACTCATAAAGCAGAGAGAGAGAGAGAGAGAGAGAGAGAGAGAGAGAGAGAGAGAGAGAGAGAGAGAGAGAGAGAGAGAGAATAACCTGCAAATCCCCCCCTCTCACGTTAATACCGCACCCCCCATTCATTCATAGCACACATCTACTACCTGCTTGCCTCGGCAATTGCTGTCAACAAAATACCTTGTCTTTCACTGGAGTTTGCAGATATATCACTTGTCAAACAGGTGAATTTACGTCTGGTAGAGTCGTTGTGCTTAAATACACGACCATTTCCTTGTTTTAGACTACAAAAGTTATCATATATATTTGCTCTTGTATTTTCAGTTTTGCTAATTCCCTTTTAAATACTTTTAATTATGATGACTTAGCTTACTATTTGTGATGAAATCATATATGATATAACTGCTAAATAAAAATACACTCATGCAATATATATATATATATATATATATATATATATATATATATATATATATATATATATATATATATATATATATATATATATATATATATATATATATATATATATATATATATATATATATATATATATATAAAGTACTTATTACTTTCGTTACCTTAACTGGCCACCTTCTCAAAGTACAATGACAAGAGATACAGCAACAAAAAAAAAAAAAATGAAGATAAGGAAAAAAAAACTTGCCTGGGTAACTTTACAAGGATTAAGAGATACCAGTCTTAATTGCCCGCCGGGGTTAGTCGGTAATGCCCACAAACTGGCCGCAAAATGAATTAAAATCCTTTTAAATTTCCTTGAGGGACAGGTTTTTCTTCATCTCTTCATATGTTCTTGTTTGTTAGCTATTTGTCTTAGCATTGTACTTTGATGTCTCCAGGACAGTTTCTGGCTGTCTCTATATCTTCTCCTCCTGATAGCCCTATTGTCTTCGAAAGTAATGAAATTTATCCTCTTAATCTGCATCAAAAAAAAAATGGGGGTTCTGTTTTCGTCTTTACATTTCTTCTTTTCAGTTATTTAAAATCTATAAAGGTCTTATCCGTCCCTGTTTAGAATACTGATCATACATCTGGGGTGCTTCTTCATATACTTATCTCCTTGATAGGATTGACTCCAAGGCAGTCAGACTCATTAATTACCACTCTATTACTTTTAATATGGATTCTCTTCTCTTCGCCTTAAGGTATCATCCTTATCTCTTTTTTTTTATCGCTACTACTTCCATCACTGCTCTGATGAGTTGGCATGTTGCATCCATTCCCCACTACCGATGCCACGTAACTCTCACCAAGCAGCCTCGTCTCACTGGCACTGTGTGGAGATTTGTAGCTTGTGGACTGGTCAGTGCAGCGACTGCTTCTTGCCATCTACCTCCAGACTCTGGAACTCTCTTCCCTTCTGTCTTTTCTAATTCTTAGAATCTTCCTTCAAAAAATGGTTCAGGGCCTAATTCTGCTATATATCTAGGTTCTCAGTACTTCGACTATTGTTTCAGATATGTCCTTTTCCTCTTGTGCATCATTACCTCATCGCTGCCTTTTCCTTAGCCTTCTACTTTTCTTCGTCTTAATGTTTTTTTCGTGCATGGGCATTTATTGATGAGGGTAGTAGTATTGTCTGTCCCGGCACACTCATACAAAAATTAACTGATGGTCTTTTGCGATTCTAACCTGCGTTGTATAAGAAAGGATTTTGCAAAGCGTTAATGAAAGAAGCCCAAAATTGTCTGTCTCCTCTACGGGTACGGACTATATGCAACAGTGCGAGGCAGTAGAATAGTGGTGTGCGTCGTCTTGGAGCAACTCAACAGGTGTTTTAGTACAGCGAGTCTTTAGTGAAACCGAAGACACCATGAGTCCAAAGCGAATTCTATAATAAAACGTAAATGTGAGCTTTGTCGTCTTAGAGCAACTCAACAGGTGTTTTAGTACACCGAGTCTTTAGTGAAACCGAAGACACCATTAGTCCAAAGCAAATTCTATAATAAAACGTAAATGTGAGCTTCATCGTCTAAGAGCAACTCAACAGGTGTTTTAGTACACCGAGTCTTGAGTCCAAAGCAAATTCCATAATAAAACGTAAAAGTGAGTTTCGTCGTCTTAGAGCAACTCAACAGGTGTTTTAGTACACAGAGTCTTTAGTGAAACCGAAGACACCATGAGTCCAAAGCAACTTCTATAATAAAACGTAAATGTGAGCTGGATAGTAAAAAAAAAAAAACTATAGAGAGAGAGAGAGAGAGAGAGAGAGAGAGAGAGAGAGAGAGAGAGAGAGAGAGAGAGAGAGAGAGAGAGAGAGAGAGAGAGAGAGAGAGAGAAGTGCTATCGATAATTGTACTATATCATTTCAACATGACGGCACCAATGAGGAACGCTGTAGGAGATGAAAAAGGCCCCTTAAAAACACTGAAGTAGACGTCGTTGCATATTTTGAATACCTTGTTTGTCTTCTGCCCTTTAAGACAAAAGAGCTTAGGGCAGTTACTTTTGTATTCTCATGCCTGATTTCATAATTTCTATTTCAAGAGTTATTTGACATTTAACTTTTATCTTTATGATGTCTGCTGAGTTGGCAAGAGTTGAATGATGATAAACACTTCTACCAGTTTTTCTACATTGTCTACATGAACAGATGAAAACTATACACAGCTTAGATCTCATTGCATTAAGTTGTTGTTTTAGCTTCTCCACCCATGGTTGGGTGGAATGGGTCATGGAAGATCCATAGGGTGGTTGCCAACCGGCACAGGCCCCAAACCCCCCCCCCACTGTGGCGACCAACCACAGCAGTAACCTCCCAAGTAAACAGCTTAAACTCTCTTGCCTGGACGAGGCTCGATCCGTCGACCTCGCGAATGCGAGGCCAGCGCATTACCACTGTACTAGCCAGGAGGTATAAGCATTAATTTCAAGTCAGTTCTCATAAAAAAAAGTTCAGCACATAAAAGAATTTTTTTTTCCAAAAGCATTACTTTCGTTCATTCCTGAATATTTGGCTTTCCCACGCCATTACAATTTGCTGATGAAAATTGCTTCATTACTGCTACAATTGTCTTACTTTTGGCATCAACCAAGAGCCTCTTTTTTTTTAAGCTTTGTTTGTTTTTTCTATTCATGGCTAATGGAATCTCACTTTTTTTTTTATAGGCACACTAATCTTTAGCCATATTCGCACACTGGCCCTAAGTTTACCTACTTGAGAAGTAAAAAGAACTTTCTTCCCCATTCCTGTAGTTATCTTCAAATGCTTTATTTCAAGAATACCTATAATATCAATACACATATTCAATGTCAACACAAAGTAATAATGAAACTTAATATTCAGAGCTACACTGACAACTCCATGTAACTCGAGTCCCTCAAAATCATTAATTCACGAGAACTACTGATATAATCTTCCATTATGACAACTACGGCAACAACAAACCCCGAGAAGTGATAGAATACTGACTGGCATCTATAATAGAGGAAATATATATATATATATATATATATATATATATATATATATATATATATATATATATATATATATATATATATATATATATATATATATGAAAGTTTTCGCTTAGGCATATCGAGAATGTGATAGGGACAATAGTAGCGTCAGTCGTTTCCCACGCCCTCTAATTATCGTTACAGACGTGAAGAATACGGAATAGAAATGAGTTCAGACAAAAATTGGCAACACAGATGCTTAGCCTCCTATTCAGCGCTTAAGAAAGCTAGAAAAAAATAAAAGATAAATCTCACACTCACGTAGAAAAGCAAAAGCGACGAATAAAGAGAGAACAAGAAAGAAAACATGACCTGCTTTCCTCAAATATATATCCCCACCCATAAAAAAAGATGATAACACATCATATTAAAAATATAGGAAAAAGGTACATGCCACATTCATCAGTAATAATATCACGACAACGGGATGCTGCAACACTCTGTTTCACACTTAAAGTAGCTGTGTTACAAGGCATTGGATGAAAATGAAAATAGGACGGGGGGGGGGGGAGAAAGAGTTCTCTTGGCAGTGACTTCACTCGACAACACTTCCAAGACTACTTACAGGTATTCTCCGACTCGTTATTTCCTGCATTTCATATGTATGTATGTAGATATGTGTTCTTGTATGTATCTTTGTGTGTATGAGTGTGTGTATGTGTGCGTGCGTTTTTTTTTATGAGTAATTAGCAAATTGTAATTACCTGATTGTGCTTACGTGAAAGAGCTCCCTCTCCTGGTCGGTTCCGTTTTCATACTCATTGATACTTATCATGATGATGCGGCTTTACGTCACGAACTCCCTTTTCTACTAAGGGCTAGGACGGTTGCCTTCTTGCAAAGGACTTGTTTTGGCAAATGTAATCGTTGCCTTGAGAGTATGTCCTTACTAACCTCAGTCCGTGACGAGGCGCGAACCCTCGACCTGCCGAAACAGAGTCGCGGACGCTACCCTTTTGCCACGGAGACTACACTCATTGATACTTATCAATTGGTCCTTAAAATTGTGAATGCAGCTAGCAATAATTACTTCCTCGCTTAGCTCGCTCGTTCCTTATCGATAGCCACCCCTGCGGGTGGCCGGGCCTTGGTGGGCCCACAGGTGGGATCGTCTGGATCTGGAATACATCTGTAAAGATAAAGAGGGAACAAGTGTTCTGCTCAGAATTAATAGTCTCCTTTCAATTTTTGAGGTGCATTGTAGAGAGGAAGGGGAAAGTCGAGATAGGATAGGAGTGAAGAAGGGAGAGGTGATGGCGCCGTGTGCACGCTTTTAACCCCTAGAGGACCACCAGGAAGAAGGGCAAATTTCAATCATCAACTATTCTTACACTAAAAAAGTACTTCCTTACATCATGCAAACAAGTTTTCTTACGAAGTTTCAAACTAAGACCTCTAGTTTAGAGACAAACATATCAAAATATCGATCCCTATCTACTCCCTCAAAACCATAAAAGAAATTAAAAACCCTCACCATATCCTCCTCATCTTTCTAGCTTCGAGTGATGGTAAGTCTAATTCCCTAAGCCTCTCCTCAGAACTGAGATTGTATATTTCTGGAAAAAGTATTGTAGCTTATCGTTATGCTTTTTCAAGTGCTGATACCACATTGAATATTCTGATACATATTCGACCTTTGGCCTCACAAAAGTTACATGCATATTTTTGAACATTTCCTTGTCCATGTTTCTGAAGTCTACCCTTACCTTTGCTAAGAAAGCATGTGCAGCCATTACTATGCCATTTATATGCCTTTTCGGAGACAAATATGCAAATATGGTTACTCTCTCTAATCCTCTGTCTCATGAAGTTCTCCACCTGTTATTGAGTACTCAAACTTGCACCTTCTTACACTCGTACCCATTATTTTGAAGTACTGAAAGTCATTAT
>JAXCGZ010003797.1:212500-222500 GCA_037179515.1 Halocaridina rubra | reverse complement strand
TTATTCCCGAATGAAATTGGGTGTTGAATTAAATGCGAAAATGAAACCACGAGTGAGGTTGGGGGAAATTGTAATATGAACATAGTGGACTTCAGATAGAATGCGTTCATCCCTAGTATAGCATTTAAAAGCTGTAAGGTCTGTTTCCCTTTTAGACCTTCTGTTGTGTAGTTGGTAGTACCCTGGTATAGAAATTATATGTCCTAGATTCAGGTCCCGGTCGGGGTAAAAATGATTCATATTTTCACATATGGTAATGTGCTTATTTGAGTATTGTTGGTCCCGAATGAGATTGGAAATTGAATTAAATGCAAAAAACGAAACCACGAGTGAGGTTGGGGGAAACGTAATATGAACATAGTTGCCTTCATACTGCCCTGATCCTCTTTAAGGATTTTTTTAATCATCGTCCTTATTGATTCCTCTCCTTTCAAAGAAATCTTAATTACTTTTGAAACTGTTGCCATATATACAGCATTTCAAATGGCAATATAGTACACTACTACCACAATGTAAATCCATTTTTTTTTATTCATATCGTTTATTTTCCTGTCTTACTACCCATATGCTCTTCGTTTATTTCAGTTTGCTGATTAGATGTTCATAGAGCTACAGGTCCTGATGACATATCCCCTCATGTGCTTAAAAAATGCGCAAGCTCAATATCAGTGCCACTAAGTATCATATTTAAAAAGTCACTGGAGTCAGGGGAGATTCCAAGATGCTGGAAACAAGCAAATGTGATACCTATCTTCAAAAAGGGAAGGAGGGATACGGCTCTGAACTATAGACCAGTTTCCTTGACCAGCATAGTCTGCAAAGTTATGGAGAAACTACTAAGGAAACATATCTCTCTTAACTTGGAATCCTTCAACTTTTTGTCAGTGAGGCAACATGGCTTCAGAGAAGGTAGATCAACAGTAACAAACTTATTAGAATTCTATGATGAGGTAAGCCGAATCTTACAGGAAAGAGAGGGCTGGGCAGATTGCATATTCGTAGACTTCCAGAAAGCATTTGACACTGTTCCACATGGGAGACTTATTAGGAAGCTGCAATCAATGGCTAGAATAGGTGGAAATGTTTTGGAATGGATAAAAACTTACTCAGAAGGAAGGGAACAGAGGGTTAGAGTAAGACACTCAGTGTCTGAATGGAGAAGAGTTAGTAGTGGAGTTCCACAGGGTTCAGTTTTAGGGCCACTTTTGTTCCTTGTATATGTAAATGACCTACCAAAGTCTGTAAATTCATTCATGAATATGTTTGCAGATGATGCAAAGATTGTGAAGAAAGTAGGAAATGAGAACAATGGTAGAGAACTTCAGGAAGATCTAAATAGTCTGCATGAGTAGTCAGAAAAGTGGCTAATGAAATTCAATACTTCAAAATGTAAGGTAATGAGAAGGGGTACAAGTGCAAGAAGGTCCAAGCTGGATTACTCGGTGGCTGGAGTACAACTTCAAGAGACAGAAAATGAGAGAGATCTAGGAGTAAACATACTGGCAGATTTGTCTCCAGAAATACATATAAATGGCATAGTAAGGGCAGCATATGCATTCTTATCAAATGTAAGGGTAGCCTTCAGGCACATGGACAAGGAAATGTTCAGAAATATTTATGTAACCTATGTGAGGCCAAAACTCGAATATGCAGCCCCCTTTTGGAATCCACACTTGAAAAAGCACATAGCTAAGCTTGAAAAAGTTCTAAGACATGCCACGAAACTGGTGCCAGAAATACGCAATCTCAGTTATGATGAGAGGCTGAGGGAATTAGACTTACCATCACTGGAAGCTAGAATATTGAGGGGGGATATGGTGACAGTCTTTAAATTCCTTCTTGGTTATGATAGAGTGGTTAGGGATGGATATTTTGATATGGCTGGCTCTAGAACTAGAGGTCATAGTTTGAAGCTTCGTAAGAAAACTTCCTTGCAGGATGTAAGGAAATAGTTTTTCAGTGTAAGAGTAGTTGATAATTGGAATTGGCTAAGCGAGGAGGTAGTTAATGCTATCTCAATCCATAGTTTTAAGGACAGGTATGATAAGTATCACTAAGTCTAAAATGGAAGCGATCAGGAGACGGGAAGAGACGAGCTTTGGGCTCTTTCCCGTAAACACAATTAGGTAATCACAATTAGGCAATCACACACACTCACCGTTTTGATATTCGTTTCAACAAAAATTCTATTCGCTGCACGTTTTGGCTAGATTTCTTAAACAGTGTAAACCCAGGATACTATATTGTTAGTTAGCTAGCCACACAAATGGATTTCATAAACGCATCTGACGCGGTTCTGTGTATGGCTAGGATCCCGTAGCCATACACAGAACCGTGTCAGATGCGTTTATGAAATCCATTTGTGTGTGTCTAGCTAACTAACAATATGGTATCCTAGGTTTACACTGTTTAAGAAATCAATCCTAGCCATACACAGAACCGCGTCAGATGCGTTTATGAAATCCATTTGTGTGTGTCTAGCTAACTAACAATATGGTATCCTAGGTTTACACTGTTTAAAATATCGGGCCTTTGCCTGAGAGCTCTTCCAAACTAGTCTTTTTTACTCCCAGACTTTGCATAGCAAAACCTTACAGTCTTACTGTCAATTACAAAATCCAGCCAAATAAACATGGATTGCAATTACGAGAGAGAGAGAGAGAGAGAGAGAGAGAGAGAGAGAGAGAGAGAGAGAGAGAGAGAGAGAGAGAGAGAGAGAGAGAGAGAGAGAGAGATCAACTATGAAAATATATAAGAAAGAGGAAGCACTCTGTACTAGGCCATTGTTTCTTCTTTCGTTTGCCATCATCTATGATTGAAAGGAAGGCTTTGAATTTTAAGCTTAAAATAATGGTCTAATGTTAGTTCAAGTGACAATTTGCTTGACGTTTCAAAAGAACCTAATTTACTTCTGTCTTCTTCGAGTCTCTCGTGAGCATTCTCTCCAAACCATAAAATATCCACCGCCTGTTTGTCTTCAAGACACTCTTGACACCGATATTATTTTGCTTTTACCTCTTTTATTTTTTATTTTTTAATAGCGAAAATACGTCTCGTAGAGCATATTCTTTCATGGATTGATAATGCTCTCTTTAATATCGAGTTACTACATCAGACAATAATTAAATATACAAAAATATTTCGTAAAAAATGTAGTCGTCACCGTGGCTCAAGCGGTCGCGTCCGCGACTCTTGGGCGTCAGGTCGAGGGTTCGCGCCCAGTCACGGTCTGAGGTTAGCAAGGCCATGCACGCAGGGTAAGAATTACATCTGCCAAAACAAGTCCTTCGCAAGAAGGCAACCGTCCTAGCCCTTGGTTGAAAAGGGAGTCCGTGACGTAAAATCGGAACAATTTCGTATTCAAAATGCTTCTGTCGATCTGTTCCTTATTTTTATTAACATCTACATCTATTCATAATGCTTAGCACAATAAAAAAAAAATATATAATTCACCAGCTCCAACCTGTCTGTCACCACCTCCATTCGAATGGATAATAACAGGGACACAAAAGCAGTGGGGAAAAAGGGGGCTCTAGTAAAGATGAGTAACTCCTGTGAATTCTTAGGTTAGGTCAAGTTAGGTAATATTACGTTAGGTTGGGAGAGGTCAGATGAACTTAGATAAGTTGCCTTGTATATATGAATACTTCGCACACCCTAGAACTCTTCATCAAAATATAGAAAAAAGTACAATGAAACGAAACACGACGTATAAAACAAATAGAATATGACATTTTAGCTCATGGGTCACATCTCTGCCAGAAACACGTTTTTTTCTTTCCTTGTTTGAAATGCCAATTTCTCCGGCTCCTCCTCCCCTCTCACCTTTATTTTTTTCCTCAATATATTCAATATTTCGTTTTCTTCTCTTTTCAAAAGCAATTACCTTCGCATTTTGTTCCTTTTCACTCTTTCCAATAATATTTACCAGTTGGCTATACGAGCATACATATATACAAATGTACAAATATATATATATATATATATATATATATATATATATATATATATATATATATATATATATATATATATATATATATATATATATATATATGATTACAAAAAATAAATATTGATAAAAAAAAATTAAGAATTTACGGAAAACCTACTTACCTTGGCCTGTGGTTAAATCTAAAAAACTTAAGTATACTTTAGCTATATATATATATATATATATATATATATATATATATATATATATATATATATATATATATATATATATATATATATATATATATATATATATATGGTATCGTAAAGAAATAAAAAAAGGAAATACAATAATTTTTATTAAAATCATAATAGGTAAGATTTCATGTCATGCATCCTTATTGAGAGTGAAATCATGATCAATATGTGTTAACAAGGCCAAAGTAAATATATATATATTTAGGTTGAAATTGTTATGTGATGATGCACTTAGGAGTTAAATCACTCATAATTCCTTGGAACAGAAACTGACAATTTGGGTTCATGTAGGAGCAGAAAATTTTAGCTTTCACTTCTCAAGAGTACTGAGTCGGCAAATAGCTATCAATGAACTTGATTCAGTGATGCAGCCGTAGAAGTCTACTGAATGAGGCCGAGTGAAGGGACTTGGAATCCCCTCCTGTCATTTTCTCCCACATAGAGTAAAGTTTTGGCTTTGACTCTGCCATCCACCTTACAAGGGGCATTATGACTTTTGTATACGTAGCATTAAACTTTTCTGGTTTTGAAGATTTTCTCTCTTTTCTATTTTATATCATGCAAAATATGAGTCCCATTTTGGTGAGAATATGTACCCATATAATACTTTTTGGAAAAAAAATCATTGTAATTACAATTCAAAATCAGCTATTTCAGTCTTCTATATATGGATATTTATACAGGTCACTTATACTTTATTATCAGCCTTGGTCTTCATCATCATATTACTAACGTCTCCAAATTTCGGCAGTATGGACGACACACGATGTCCTACTCAAAATCTGGTAGCTTGGAGAAGTGATGATTTGATTGGAGTTCCGGTCACCAAAGAAATCGGTTTGTTTTTGTTTTAGAATCTCCACCCACGGATGGTTGGAACGGGTCATGGAGGACCCATAGGGCGGTCGTTAGCATCAGTATATTAGTCTTGACTGCAACATAGAGGTCCTCCACACTACGGGAATGAGTATTTCTGTCATTTCATATAAAAATAAATAAGTTAGACTGACAGCCAGTTTTGTCCACATATCGCTTATGCAAAATATCTGTAGATACAATTGGGAGAAACAAATGCATTGATTTCTCTCTATAATTGCAGGACGAACCATGAACGAAAATTTAAACGGCAGTAGTTTCCACAGCATAAGTCCTCTTAGTATTGTTTGATACAATAATCCCACGATGTGGTGTTTGAGGGCTGGTACGCGGAGAAAAAGTCGAAGGAAGAATAATTGTGCTCTTAGTGCTTTTACGACGCTGGTTGGCAGGGTAGCCCATTCTCCTAAGACGATGCTGTCGCCATCGCTTCTTCAACAGCTCTTGTACTTCACTGTTCAGAAAGCAATAGAGAACAGATACGAAGACACCCTGCAAAAAATGAAGAGTTACTTTTTTCTTTTCTTTTTTTGGTTTTCAAATGAGGGTCAGAAAAATCTTTGTGACCTATGGGAATCTTAAGCTTTTTCTGTATGTTGTCAAGTATTGTCACTCCATATAAACTCAGCAGTAATATTCATATTCATATTAAAAGAGGTACAGATAATCTTGAACATACATACATGCATACATGCATACATACATACATACATCCCCCTTTTAAGGGGGTTGGCCGAGCTTAGAAATGTGCATTCACCACAATCCACATATACCTCAACCACTCCTCTCAGCTCCTTGGGGATAAAGGATTGCCACATCTCCCCCCTTCCATCCTGCTTGGGTCATCCACAAGGTAAGCGGGCAAGGATATTCTACAATGAGGCCCGACAGCCGCAGCTGGTTTACCCCGACCGTTTCATTACACGATAACTCCCCTCACACCCGTCCACCACAATTCACTGAGCTAGCAGGTGCGAGAAATCTCTTTCGGCCGAGTCATAAATGCAAAATCTTCCTCTCCTCATTTCTATCTCTTGCACACACTCTTCCCTATTCAACTGACATTCCACGTGCATTCAGTGCTCTTTTCACACCATCCACCCATCTCATTCTAGGTCTCCCTCTTGACCTAACTCCAATAACTTCTGCACTCCACACTCTCTTCACTATTCGTTCATCACTCATCTTTTCCTTGTGTCCAAACCATCTCAACACTCTCTGATCTAACCTATCTGACAGCTTCATTCCAATACCCGTTCTCTGCCTGACATCTTCTTTTCTTACTCTATCTATTCTAGATACACCAATCATACCTCATCTCCATTACATTCAACTTCTCCCTTTCATCCTCTCTTGCATTCCAAGTCTCTGCTCCATGCAATACTGTCGGCACAATCACATCTTCATATATCCATCTCTTTGCATTCATTCCCAAACATCTATTTCTAATTACATTTTTCAACCCATTTAGACATTTAATTGCTTCATTCACTCTGATTTACCTCTACATCCACTCGTCCACCCCTTGATACATGCGACCCCAGATACTTAAAACTCTCAACTTCTTCAAGCAACTCCCCATTCACTCCTACATTCAATCTGCCAATATTAACATTCCTCGTGCATCTCATGACTTTCCTTTTACCAATATTCACCCGCAACATCCTTCTTTCACACACACTAATAAACTCACGTCACCAAATGATTCAATTCATTTTCAGTATCAGCCACCAGTACAGTATCATCCGCAAATAGCAACTGACTCAATTTCCACAACCTTCCATCCTCACCCACTAGTTCCAAGTCTCTAATACTCTTTCATTTACTTCCCTTACCACTCCATCCATATACACATTAAACAAACATGGCGACATTACACATTAAATACAGATATATGTATATCAAGAAATATGTAGATATTTAGAAAATGGTAGATGTGTTTCTTTTCTTGAGTCAGATGAGTCTGCAGAGATATCTATTTTATGCTTTAGAATGTTTTATTGGAGAATTTCTCATTGTAAAATGGAAAACCTGATTATGGTCGAGGACTACATTCTTGACAACTTGCTGACTGAAGTTCATTTAGAAATACCACAGATAAGCATTTCATGCTGTGTTATATCTAAATCGCATCTCTCCTCCAGCATAATCTCAGATTAAATAAGCGAAATCAATATTGTATAATATAGTTCATATTTACCATTAAGACAAAAACATATTTACTGTACTCCACTCCTATTAGCACGGAAACTGATGGTGTTTATCTGGTATATGCAGCTTTTACAACAAACAACAGATATGCCTACGCAAATTTTGTATCCAATGAACTACCGAAAGCAGAATTATCCAAGTACAATATACAGTGCCAGTTGAGAAAGCATCAATTAAATTTTGGTGAAGAACTTACTTTTCAAGGCAGTAACTTTGCACTTTTCTACAGGAATGGGGTTACTGTGCTGACAAAATGGAGAGTAAAAGGACAGTGCTAGGAAAATGGAGCCTATCTGCTTAGAGAAATTCACTCATAAGGAAATTATGACATATTTGCTGCCTACTTCTAGGAAATAGATCAATATAATGTGATGAAACTCATTCAGTAGATAGAGAAATGGTACTCATGACGTGACCTAAAGGCTGGCATATACAGAAACAGTCATTATATTAATTTCTCTATATTCTCTTGGATATAATGTAACAGGTGCTTATGTGATGTTATTAGGACTATCTCATTTGTAATCAAATTACAAACCCGTGGTCAATGACAGATATTATAATGGCTAAAATTAAGGGTTCAAAAGGAGCTTCATAAGTGCTAACCTGAGATGACTGAAGAAAGGCGTTGGTAACCATATAAGCCCCTTCCAGTTCACCTCTGTCTCCGGGATTCACAGCAAACAATAGGTTTGTTATGCCCAAAAGAGGAAATAGGACGGCTGTAGCTTTGATGGCTTTCCTGTGTAAACAAAGGGCTTTCGTGTATACAGAACTCTATAGAGAATTCTTTAAAATAATATTAAGCTACTCTGAGGGAAGCGTTAGTATAATATATATATATATATTTATATATATATATATATATATATATATATATATATATATATATATATATATATATATATATATATATATATATATATATATATATATATATATATATATATATATGAGGAACCTATCTCTTGCATGCACTCTTTTCTGCTCCACTGACATCCCACGTGCATTCAATGCCCTTTTCACACCATCCACCCATCTCATCCTAGGTCCCCCTCTTGACCTAACTCCGATCACTTCTGGACTCCACACACTCTTCACTATTGGTTCATCACTCATCCTTTCCATATGTCTAAACCAACCCAACACACTCTGATCTAACCTATCCGACAACTTCTTCTCAACACCCATTTCCTGCCTGACATCCTCATTTCTTTCTCTATCTGTTTTAGATACATAAATCATTCTTCTCAAATGCCTCATCTCCATCACATTCAATTTGTTCCTTTCGTCCTCTCTTGCATTCCAAGACTCTGCTCCATACAATGCTGTCGGCACAATCACACCTTCATATATCCTTCTCTTTGTATCCATTCCCAAATACCTATTTCTCATTACACATTTCAACCCATCTAGACATTTATTTGCTTCCTTCACTCTCTGATTTACCTCTACATCCACTCGTCCACTCCTTGATATATATATATATATATATATATAGTTTATTGACAAAATATTACAAAAGTATTACAAAAATATATTAAATTTTTTCTTTTTGCACAAAATAGCATAAGTAATAGAAACAATATTTTGTCCATCAAAAAAAATCTTAGCCTAAAGAACAATACAAATATTCTCACAAACTTACCAACAAAAGTAAATAATCATATTTATCTTAATGCCTAATTCTGAAATACAGTTAGAAGAATAGAATACATCCATATATTGCAAATTAACCTATACATACAAAAAATCAATGCTTTCCTCATTACAAGGTTGAATCTCTTCCTTATCTGTACAACTTTAGTAATTCATAAATATACTGACATATATATAGTTTATTGACAAAATATTACAAAAGTATTACAAAAATATATTAATTTTTTTCTTTTTGCACAAAATAGCATAGGTAATAGAAACAATATTTTGTCCAACAAAAAAAAATCTTAGCCTAAAGAACAATACACATATTATCACAAACTTAAACCTCTCATCTTCTTCAAGCAACTCCCCATTCACTCCTACATTCAAGTTACCAAATTTAACACTCCTCGTGCATCTCATGACTTTGCTTTTATCAATATTAATCTGTAACTTCCTTCATTCACACACCCTAACAAACTCAGTCACCAAATGTTTCAGTTCATTCTCTGCATCAGCCACCAGGACAGTATCATCCACAAATAGTAACTGATTTAATTTCCATAACCTTCCATCCTCATCCACTAGTTCAAAGCCTCTGTTTAATACTCTTTCATTACTCTGGATATATGAGTGTTAAGTGGTCCTTTAACAAGCTGGTTGGCCAATTATATATTCGGCTGTTAGCTAGTACATTTTACTAAGAGATGACGACCAATTCGGCTATTTAAGCATTAGCACGAAATATGGCATTGTTAACAAGCCAATTAGTGAACAGGGTGGCTTGTTGTGAACAGCAAATTATAAGTTCTCTTCATACATAATGCAATACTATATAGTTACTAGTGCATCAGCCTCGTGCCCTGTTACTCATGTAGCAGCCTCTTGCTCTGTCAGTCGTGCATCATCATCATATCTTGTTAGTTGTGTATTAGCCTCAGACCCTGTTAGTCGTGTATCAGCCTCTTGCCTTGTTAGTCACGTATATCTGGTGTCTCTCCCGTTTGCCCAGGTATATTCTCTTGTAGATATATAGCTGGTAGGTAATGTAGAGGCATATATATATATATATATATAT